>JAIPRL010005063.1:0-34283 GCA_025469235.1 Pemphigus obesinymphae
AAAGATAGAACAGAGAATGAGTGTCGCTGAGATGAGAATGTTAAGGTGGATGAGTGGAGTTACTAGAGAGGATAAAATAAGGAATGAGTATATCAGAGGCAGTATAGGGGTAGCTTCGATAGTAGACGAAATGAGAGAGAATAGGTTAAGATGGCTCGGGCATGTATTAAGGAGGGAAAAGACTGAGGCAGTAAGATTAGTAAGGAAAATGCATGTTGTTGGTAAGAGAGGGAGAGGAAGACCGAATAAGAGATGGGGGGATGTGATGGCGAGTGATATGAGGAAGGTGGGAGTAAGTGAAGAAGATGCGGGGGATAGAGTTAAGTGGAAGTGTAGGACCATAGTGGCCGACCCCAAATAGTTGGGAGAGAAGGCGAAGGAGAAGAAGAAGAAAAAGAAGAAGAAGAAGAAGAAGAAGAAAAGATAAAAAAATATCGTTTCTCACTTTCTCAGTAAAATCCCATGATATGTCATTTTATAATAATAAGAAAATTAAAAAAAGAAGACATTTATTTGTTTATATATAATTGTTTGTGCATTAGGTACATATGCTCTAGTACAATTGCCTATATACCTACTAATAAGATACACTTCAATAAGAAAATTTGCATTGTTCTTGGGACAAAATTTAACAAAATTTAGATTCATTTTGCACATTGTTAACGTGAAGTTAACACATTAAGTTTAATAAGTAACTTATAAAATTAAAAGTTAATTTGAATAAAAAGTACCTGACGTTTAATATAAAGTTGATTTTTAACTTAGTTATAACTTTTAACTCATTAATTCCAAGCTTTAGTGTATCAGTTATCACTATAATATACTACTAACACAGAACTAAGGCGTATACCTACTAATGCGTGAGCTATTTAGTATTTGGCTATACAGTAAGGCTGCGGTGGGTATACTTGTGTGTTTGCTTGTACCCTATTTATTATTTTCAAATAAAAAATTCTATGATTTAACGATGGGGAATTTATTGTCTTCTCCTTCGCCAAATAGCAAAATTATAAACATATGTTATATATTTAACAATATAATATTGTGTTATTGCTATAATAGTATTATAGGTACCTATACCTAAATATTTTTATATTTAATCCGTTGCTCGTTTTTATTATATCCTTCCCGAGTTCGCATTAGGTTCCATTGGGTAAAGTTTTAGGTACATTTTTTGAAAAATATTTCCGTTAATAAAAGTTTCAAAAAAATTTTTTTTTAAAAATAAATGATATTTTATGAGTTTAATTTCCTCCCCCCCCCCCCACTACATTTGTTCAAGCCTATGATTATAATTTATTTATTTTCATATATACCTACTATGTTGTAAGCATTAACACTTAACTCTATATTATAATTATATATTATATACTTGGAGCACATGACATACGATATGTAATACTCCTATATAATCTATATATTATATTGCGGTTGCCAATTTCGTTTTTGAAATAACATTGATTTGGATTAGAGCGGCTATACGCGACGATTACAGCAATCCTTCGCGATCAGCACGCTGTGGAAAAACACAGCCGGACTGCGGCGAACTGTCGTCCGAACGTCAATGTAATAAAAACGCCATTAAAAAAATGAATGCATTCATTGCATTCAAAAAAATATATAAATACTTCAAGTCAAAATTTCGCAAAATAACGTAAGAAACGTGTTGAAAATTTTATGCTGATCTTAATAGCAGTTTAAACTCATTATCTTAACCTTTAGGTCCACAGTTGTCATTTCGAGTAATGCAAAATTTTGCATTATTTTCTGCACCTCAAAAATTACTTTATGAACCTATTTTAACAGTTTTTTTTTTTAAATAAATATTGTAATTGCACAACAATAAAAAGGAGCAATAATACGGCACTAATGTTAAATTATTTTTTTATTTTACTTGAAATTTCTTAAAAATTACCTTAACATAACCCCTTAAATAATGGGTATGTTTGTCCTTATAATTCGTTGACATGGACCATAGTTGCTAAAATGTAAAATAATAATAAACTACATTGCTAAACAGTACACATCGCTAATCTCTGACTATAAAATTAAAAATAATTGTAATATTATGTTGTTTGTAAAAATAGTTTCATAATATTATTTATAATTATTTTCTTTTTAAATATTCCTATACATGAAAATTGCAAGGCATATAAATTCATAAAGAGCTAGTAGTAGGTATGTATTTTGTACCTAACTTTTTTTATTACCTTACTATCGCGGATATATTAGCTTTAGGAATAAGATGCATTGGATATTATAATACATATGTATAATGGCTTTTAGTACAAATGGATACAGACATAATTAAATTAATGACAACAACAGTTTATTTTACTAAAAAAATATTTTAATACAAAAATATATATATATATATTATAATAATAATAATTAGTATACTTGTACTTATATAATAAAAAAATATATGTATAAATCGTGCAATGTAGATTTAAAGTTATTTAAACCAAGAAAAATCTATCCTAATTTAAATACATCATGTTTTTAGAAATAATAAAATTAACTCGAGACATTACACAACAATATTTTATACTTATTTTATAATATTGCATATAAATACCATGTTTCAAGTAGGAGACTAAAATTAAATAAATAACTAGGTAGGCTATCTTACAATATACACTTTACTAACAACATTAACATCAATATGCGGTATATCTCAAAATATAATCTGGCTGTTTGTACTCATAAATCGGAGAAATATAATATTGTGTATAATAAATATTTAACACATAAATATCATTGGTTGATAAAAAAAAATTACAACTATAAAATTTGAGCCATATTTATTAAGTTGCCAGTAGATCACAAACTATGATATGAGTGTCTATTAAAAGATAGCCTTATTAGCATGTCTACACACATATGTGTAAAAATTAATAATTGAAAAACTTGAAAATTAATTAATACTTCTACAAGCATTATCAGTATAATTATTTATCTGTTAAAAAAATACTATTTTCTTTCTTTAAAAAAAGATTTCATTTTCATACAAATATTAATATCAATTAAAACCATATGAAAATTATAACAAAACTAAATATTTTTTTCAAACAATAATAATAAAAATAGAAATAATTTTCTAAACTATATTGATTTTCATCAGTACAATGTTATAAACAGGGTTATTGTTTTAATGATTTAATACATCAATTAATAAGTTTTAATCTAACATATTATCCAATTAGTCACGACCAATATAAATGATTAATAATGATATTATATCATATAGAATGTTCTACTCTTATCTAGTGATACTCAAACTATACCAGATAATTCTACATCCACATCACAACTAATACATAGCATTCACTGAAAATCTGTGAAATGTTAGAATTTCCTCTCATTTATAAAACAATATTTGAGAACCATTACAACAAATTTTTCACTCAAGTACAACGCATTACTCAATCATTGTTCATTTATATTGGTCGCGAATATAAATAACTTATTTTTTAATTACTTTTTGTTAATTTAAATAAAAAATTTACATATCTAGTAAAATATATTCAAATATATCTAATATAATCAAATACATTATTAACTTAAAGAATGGGTGATTAATTTGACACCTCTATACCAGAGAAAAATATTTGAGTTTGAAAATAATTTTATCTGGAATAGAGTATATAGGAGGATTAGGGTAGTCCTTATTTATAGAAGAAAAAAAATATTTATATGTTTTATGTAAAAAAATAAAGGGGTATTTTTTTTTTTTTACTTACATTAAAAAAGTAATTTTGGATAAATTTGGTCATAATTGTTCAACCCCTTCCCATGCCCCTGGGGTATTGAAAAATAGCCAAACAGAGTAGATTTATAGTTTATTGAACTTAACTAAAATATTATAGGACTTGGCATAAAAATGTATTAAAAACTTTATTTATAGAACATATTTTCTATAGAAAAATATAGAAATAAAATATCTTAAAGTCCATTAATAAGTCCATTATTTTCCAAGAAAAATAATAAAGTATAAACATTTGGCAAAATTGATCATTTATAGTTATTTAAATATATTTGACAGATAGTTAGAATAAAAAAAAGTTTAAAATACAAAAAAAAATGTTTTATATAAAATTTTCCAATAAAAAGTTTAAAAGTTCCAAAATTATTTTACATGTTTAACTTAGTAATTTTTTTATAAATTATATTTTAGAAACCATTTTACATGAAAAATTCCAAACATCATAAAATTATATAATCTGAGTATTGAAAATATATTCCCTGATAAATTAAAAATAAAAATCGTAATTCCAATATTTAAAGAAGAATTTCAGACAAAATTAAATAACTATAGATCAATAACAATGTTAAACAATTTTGCAATAATAACATTTCTATAGGTAAACAAATTACTTTCAAAAAATCAGTTTGGTTTTAGACCAGGTCAACTACTAAACAACTAAATTTATAAGCAATGCACTAGATAATGGTGAAAAAACTTTAGCAGTTTTTTTTAGACACAGCTAAAGCTTTTGATATGGTCTTTTAATATTTCAAAAAATAGCTTACAATGGTATACTAGTTATTTACAGAATAGGAAACAATTAGTTTCTGTTAATGGCATCTTAAGTGAAACAAAAAATACAGTATGTGGTGTTCTACAGGGAAGTGTGCTAGGTCAGATTTTTTTCATACTGTATATAAATAATGTCTGTAATACTAAAATTCATGGACAAATTGTCACATATGCAGACGATACTTGTCTACTTTTTCTAGAGACATGACATGTCAAGACATGCGGAACTGTTCAGACGAAAGCAGAGAATGAGCTGAATAAAGTTGTACGTTTTATATGACCTTCTCTATAAACAATACAAATATTCCTATAAATGAACTAATTATTAACTTGTGTAAAAACAATAAAAAATGGGATAGCACTTATAATTGTAATAAAATTCTACGAGTACAAAGTACAAGATATTTGGGTATTACTTTCGATATGCATTTAAGATAAAATTTACACATTAACTAGCTCATAAAACGCCTATGTATCGCAATATATTATTATTATAAATTATATTCTTTTCAAACCAAAAGCGGATATTAGAACTGTATATATATATATATATATATCTTATTATTAAGCAGTGTTTCAATACGGAATTAGGATTTGGGTTGGTGCAACTTAAAATGCCATAAAACCTCTTCAGCAACAACAAAATAAAAAGGTTAAAGTTTGTCTTGATAAAAATAGCTTAGTGGGATCAACAGTACAAATTTATAAGGAGTTAAGAATTTTGACTTTTCAATTAGTTTACACAAAATTTGCTATTTTATGGGTAGTAAAAAATATAGACATTCAGTTTAATATCAATATTTCAGAGTTTAAAAGAAAAGAACGAACTTATAATGTCATTATAGCTTATACAAATTCATCTTTTGGTCAAAGATTCCTGAATTATATGGGTCCTACTTGTTTTAATACTATGGGTATGGAGATTGAAAAAATGCTATATTTAACGCCCAAACATGCTAAAAAAAATTTTAATAACTAATTATTTTTGAGTATAGGAAATGTTTCAAATTAAGAAATTGTTAATAATAATTAAATAACTCTGTCATAAAATTATACGTACTGTTAGTATTTAAATAAGTTAGAATTTAAGTATAAAGTGTGGTGAATAGTTTTTGTTTCTTTTTCTTTTCTTTTTTTATTGTCTATATAATAATCATATTAGCTATGTAATAACATTATAGTTAAATGGAAACATTTTATTATAATTTATAATCATTTGTTAAACTTTATATTTATTTTGTATAACTCTCAATTCCCGACACAAACAATACTTATAGGAAATAGATAAACATAAATCTGTATTTTTAAATTAATTTTGTAATTGTATTGTATTTGAATTAAAAATATATATATTATAGTATTATAGGATCAAAGTATTTGGTCTTTTTATATACATTACGCGAAATATCATCAAATCTTAACCATAAAAATATTTTAAGTACTTTTAGCTTAATATTATATAAATTTGACTGTAACAATAAAATGGTAGATCCAATGAATTTTTTACTTACAAGCTTTTTATTGAAAAGCTTTTTTTTTTTTTAATAAAATGTTGTATAATTTTTGTATAAAAATTGTTTTTGTATCTCTAACCGTCAGTCAAATATAACAATTAAATTACTATAAATTATACATTTTGCTAAATAAATAAAATAAATTTTACTTTATTATTTTTCTTGGAATTATTAATAAATATTTTTTATAGAAAATATTATGTTCTATAATTAAAGCTCTATACATTTTCATTTTATGTGCTATATTCTTTTAGTTAAAATAAATTAATAAATAAATAAAGACGACCCTAGTATATATGTATAGTGATAATGGTTTTATAGTTTAGTAAAAAAGATAAGTGCATCAAATTCCAATTATATATGTCAGAAATAGTTTTAAAAAATACTTTACTCAGATAATAAAAAATTTTAATTGAACTCATTTTTAGGTACTAAGAATTAATAAATAAATTCTTTTTTAATGTATAAAAATTGAAACTAACTAATTTAAAATTAATTTCAAACTAACCTATTTAATTTATTACTTCCATACAGGAAAAAAATGACCTCATTCTTTTTCCTGTGATAATATTCAACAGGTGAACGCAGTATTTCGATTTCTAGAATATGCTTAAATAGATTATTTAGAAATAATAGGCAATTCAACACTTTTATTTGATTGTTGCCTATGCTTTGATAAAAAAGTTTGACTGTGGAGAAGTCCCTGATTCATTATTCTCTGATCAACAGATTCTTGCATTTTACCTTGAGCCTAAATAAAAACATAATTTAATGTATACTAAATATATATAAACTATACTTATTTATTATATTATAAACTCACTAGTTTGTAAAATGCAGTGGATATTAATTTTTCTTCGGTCTCATGTAATGTTTTGTAATTTTCTTGGTTTTTCTAAAGTTATAAAACAAAATTAATATTTAAAATCTTAAAATATATATTTATATTCTATATACTCTACAATTTTTAATTAAATTTATTAAATATAATATAAGATAAAGCCTAAATTATTATATTACTTAATTATTAAAGCTGAACAAGCCATTTTTTAAATTATATAAAATTAATATTTTTTTAAACAAAATTTTAGTTATTTATATAAGAATAATGAAAAAATAATTTTTCAAAAATTTTTATTTTAAGGGGTGAAAATTATGATTGAATATTGATTAGATTGTGTTTTATACTAAGCCCACAAGGTTTAATACTATGATTATCTATAATTTAACTATTTATAAAGATTCTCAGTAACATATTGAAGGGCATAACAAAGAATTTTTTTCAAAATTAGCTTATTTTAACATAACCATAAGTATAAATAAAATGTATTTTTAGGGGAGAACTTTTAATACATTTACCATTTTTATGGCTTAGCTATTTAAAAATATTGAAAAATCTCTTTGTCATGCCCTGACAAGAATAATTATTATTCTAACCCAATTTTCAGATTTCAAATATGTTAATTATTAAAGGATATGGAGTTTTCATAAATCTTTAGCAAATAATTTGCGTTCTTCTAATTGCTTAATACTCCCCTTGTGATACACGAAAATAAAAATAACTCATATCGACAGAGTCATTTCTCAGAAATAGCAATCAGGTTTATTTTCGTAGACTGTTATCGATATCATGATAAATATTACTATGAATTATTTATGAATGTAGCAAAATGAACCGATAGTAAATCTTGACAAGACTAGATTTTTAAGGAATAGGGACAACTCCAAAAAATATATGACCCTTTTTTCCTTATTACCAATTTAGAGATGGAAATTCGGTTCTTTGCCAAGGGCACTATCGAATCTTGCTACAGCTCTGTGAATAATATAATATAAAGAAAACCATGGTTATACACAACTGTGGTATAAACAACAAAATTCAAATACCTAAAATACCTACTGCAAAACCAAATTAATACCAATGAAAAATGTTGAGCAATTGTATACAATGTAAATAAAATATGGTTTAGTTGTTTAGTATACACAGGAATGTAGCCAAAAAATTTTTTTTGAGGGGGAAGTTAATTTTTAAAATTTTAAATTATGTTAAGATTTATATTAAGATTTGAAAAAAGGTGTTTAAAATAATACTACAAAAAACATTTTCAGGAGAGGGAGGGGGTCCGGACCCTATGGATCCCTCTCTTGGTACATTTCTAGGTTTGTGTATTCAGAAGTGGCGATCGAAATTTAGACTGCTTCTTGAGCAGTCAGGTAGTAGGTATTAGTATGGATACCTACATCAGTAGTCCAACCAGGAAGGTGGACCCTCCGGATCCATAACCCCCCCCCCCTTGGGCCATATAATATTATAATGTATTAAATTTATATTATCTATGTACCAGATTTTTTTCTTCAGTTTTAATGTTTATACTTAAAATTCTGATTGTACTACTAACCTTCATTCACTCAAACTTTAAAAAATATTAAAAATATTACTATTATATTTATTTTTTTTATAACTTTGAAAGTAAGTGTGACCGATAAAATTTGACTTCGTCATCGTAATAACAATGAAAAACACTTATTTTTCACAAAAAAAAAATTCTAAAAATCGCTGGGTTGCTAAATTAGAAGTATGCTGAAAATTATTACGATATTCAGTTTTTTTTTATTGTTGTCCTGTATTTTAATCTTCAAAATATGGTCACTCTAAAATGATTTTGTGGGTACCTATTTATCTAAAATTGTTCTATATATCATATTGTAAAAATATGTTTTTTAGATATTAGAGGGGGCGCGCGCCTCCTTAGTCCCCCCTTGGATTCACACCTGACTACAACACGAATAAAATAAATGTAGATTTGTATTAATATATTTACTATTGGTATTTATTTTTAATTTTGATGTTATTTAAGATAATATATGTCTGATATAAAATAGACCGTACACAAATATACAATAAAATAAAAAATAAAATTTTCAGAAATATTTGAAAATAATTTATTGAAAAATATCTTTTTATAATAAAATTTATTTTAGTATTGCACATAAAATCGATCAATTATTTTAGTTTTTCTATTTATAGTTCTTATATACTTGCATTTACAAAAACTAAAATTACAGATTTTTTTTCCTTATGCCATTTTTCATGAAAAATGTAGATAAAGTAATTTAACCAATGAAAATATAAAGTGATAAAACATAAAATAAGTTCCTTTTCTTTATAAACATATTATATTTTTAATATTCTTAATCTGTTTTAATAATTGAGTAATCGATATAACAAAATACAATACTTTTCTATGAAACAAATACATTGAAAATACATTTTAGATTGTAAAATAGCAACACTAATACATACTGGTAAATTTGCATCACTATTCTTGTGTAAAGGCAAATAATTAATTAGATATAATATGTACCTTTAATTCGCTTATTTCTTGGTTGGCTTTTAGTAATTTATTCTGCAATACACTTGTGTCAAGATCAGATAATGTAACATTTTTAGTATCCATAGATTTAACCACAGATTTTGCTTTCTCTATTAATTTTTTGTGTTTTTCTTCCCACTCTTGTAAGTCTAAATCTTTCTGATGAAGAGAAACTTGTAATAAATTTATCAACTGATCTAAAAACATATGTAAATTTAAATACTTATTAATCAACATCCATAAAAAATATTTGAAATTCTATATATTTTATTAACTTTATTTTATATAATTTCTATTTATATTAATTAAATATTTACTATCAAATTATAATAATTATAATCAAAGTTTTGTAATATTTTTATTAAAATAAAACATGAATTAATATTTTTAAATTGATATTTAGAAACCTTTGTCAGATATTGTAGTATTTTTTTCATCAATATTTATTGAAAGTCTGTCTTTCTCGCACTGAAGTTGATTTTGTAACTCATTGAATTTAGATTTCCATTCATTAATACGTTCTTCACTTTGTTCGGACTCCGATTGTAATTCCAATATTTTTTGATTACATTTTCTGTAATTAAACAATGTAATGAACATAATCATTATCGAAATAATAATTTTAACAATCATGAATACTAATATTTAAGTTCCTTAACAACATTTGTTCGTTAAAAAATATAAAGTAAATGTTCAAGAATTATCAATAATTTACTTTTAAAGTAGGTATATGAAAATACATTAATTTATTAAACTTTAATGATTGTATATTAATTTAAGAAAATTGAATACTTATGTTATTTTAAAATATTTCAAAACCAATAATCAAACATTGAAACAATTATAAAATGTTACCTATTGTCTAAACGTAATTCATTATACTGTTGTCTTGTATTGTCTAATACAGTTTGTAGTACAGATATTTTATCTTCATCAGATTCTTTCTGATTCATTAATAACATTGTATTCTCATGTTGAAGTCTAACTAATTTTTGTCTATAAATTCATGCAAAATTATATAATTAAATAATTTGATTAACTTAAAAGAAAATTATACTAACATCTAGCATATAGTATTTTTGTATATCTATAACCTGTCTAGTTCATCTGCACCCTTAATGACCATTACATTTTTTAATTTGTGAGGGTTATTAACATTTTGGAAGCACAGGTATATTGCCTACATACTTTTTTAGAGGTTATTTCTATGAAATACTCTTGGCAAAATATTAATTACCCAATATTACCCCTATGATAATATTTTGTCACACATTATTCAATAAATATTTTTGAACCCGTAATCTGGTCAAATGTGTGGCATGTCACCCGAGGATACAAATGAACTGGACAGGATAACATGAACTGGATGACAGTAGGTACATCATAAAATTATGTGGGTCCTAGGTTAAAATTATAATTTTAATGCATATTATTAAATGTAAAAAGAAAAATAATTTCTAAACAAAGACATAACTTGTGTAAAATATTGTCAAACAAAAATTTGCATTACAACTATTTAAAGAAAAGTACTTAAGATTCTATAATATTTTTGTTAGAAAAAGGATATATCATAACTACAAAAGTATACTTCTTTTAAAATTTGGTACTTCAACAATCTTAGAATACCACAATTAATGTTTTATATAATGTAATTTTGATGTATGCAATACCCCCTTAAATAATTTAGTTATATGAAGAATTTTATGTTAACAAACTTAAGTTCAATTGCAGATTCTAATTCGTCACTAGTAGATGTTTCAGAATGGTCAACAATATCAGATTTTTTCATTTGTGTTTGCAAACATTTTAATTCATAATTTGCTTCTCTCAATGAATTCCTCTCAATAACTAATCTCTAAAAAATGTATATAATGGATATCATTAATTTAATAATAAACATATAATTTGTATTATTAATAATTACATCTTTTTCTTTCTGCAAGGTATTCAAATTTTCCATCAACAATTTTGTTTCAAATTCCAATTTATCTATTTTGTTTGTTTCGTCATTTAAAGTATGATGAAGTTCAGTAACTTGTTTTTTGTACATTTCTAATTGTGATTTCCACACAGAAGATTTTTTGATTTCCTATATGTATATAAATGAACACATATTCATTAACTTTTAAGTTTTAATTACAAATTTAAAATATTAATAAAAATAATTGAAAATAAATATTACTTGTTCTAACTCCATATTTTGTTGAATATAGGCTATATTCTTTGTTTCTAAGATCTTCACTTGCCGTTTATAATCACCTAATTCTTCAAGTTTTTTTTTATATGAATTTATAGTAGATTCATATTTATCAACTCTGTCTGCTGTGTCACGAAGTATATCTAATTCATCTTTTAATAACCTAGCTTCTCCTGCCGATTCTTGTAATAATTCAAATTTAGTTTTTAATTCAGCCATTTCCCTTTCTTGAGTCTCAAGTTTTATTCTATAATCATCTCTAGCTAAAATATACAATGTACTATAAGCAATTATTCAGAATGAGCCATAATGCTATTTAATTTAAACAATTAAAATGGTTTTTAACAGTAAATGTGAATAAAATAATAAATAAAACTTACATGTTTCAGCTTTATATAATTCATCTTGTAGATTTTCAATTTTCTTTCGTTGACTATTACCCTTTAGAGGGTCAACTTCAAATAATCTTTCTTCTAAATGTTTTTTTTCATCTAAAATATATGATTTTTCTTCTTGTAATAAACTTATCTAAAACCATAAATTATTTTTTAAATGAAATCTTCAAAGTATTCAGTTTTATGAAATAATAAAATTATCATTAGTTTATAAGATAAAGCAAGACTAAGATAATGGATATGGCAGCTATGAGAATCTCGAATATGGAAATACTTAAAGTTTCTAGATTAATGGATTGGAGAACAGACAACTATATACAAGAAACATGGAGATTTACGGAGAAGGTATCAATGAGTATATAATAAGTTTATTCTGATAATTACTTGAGAATCGAGTTCAAGACAACGTTGAGTCATTTGATCTCTAGCTTTGTTTGCAGATTGAAGTTCATCAATTAATTGTTGAATTTGTTCATGTTGATCCACTCCAAAACTAGTAGAGATGCTGCTTTGGACATGTCCTTGAATTCGTTCTAAATCTTGTATAGATTGCATTATTACAGTCTGGGAGTTTTCGTCCATTGATCGTATGATTGTAATATAATCTAAAACAAAAACTTATTTAAATTGTTTTTCTCTAAAGAAATAAATATTTATATATACCTTGGGCCTTTCGACAATTAACTGCACAACCCAAAATCAGTTGTAATAATCGGGCTAATTCTATTGTGTCGTCTTGTTCACCTGTAAAAAAAATATTTGTGTAAATATTTTAATATTTTGATTGTTATATACGGATATTCTTAAAAATTTTAAATATATTACCTATTTTAACAACATCTGGTTTTACAAAGTTTCCCATATGTTGTGTGTCACATTCTTGATAAAAGTCATGAATTTTTTCTACTATTTTTTTTAGATTACTGACCTGAAAATTAAAATTATGTAAAAAGCAATTAGGGTATGTATTGGTTAAATGACTACATTTTTAAAAGGTGATATTCACTTCACCCACAATGTTAATTTAATAGTTTCCTTAAAGTGCTAATATCATAGACATACACACAAATACAGCAAGGTGTACTTTATAATACCTAACCAGACTGAAATAACTTTCAAAAGTTAGTTGAGTTTAGATGTATTGCCAAAAATTTTATAATTATTTTTACAATTTGAATGTAATAACTTAGTTAAGCAGTACATTTTTTTATTAAAAAATAAAAATGTAATTATGGATAGACAGATGTCTTTCACTGGCATGTACCAGTGTTTTGCCTGGTCATTCATTTTGTTTTGATTATTAGAGACTGGAGAAAAATAATTGAATTATATTATTAATTACACATTTATATAATAAATTGTATCTCATCACCTAATTTATTATTATGTTATCAATTTCTGTCTCTTGTCTGTCGCCAAACTGCCATATAGGTTACAATTATTGCTTTAATGACAGTGCCCATATAATATGTAATAAAATCGTCATGTGTGTTTATAAAACTTTACATTTGTACTGTTGAACAATTTCTGGCATTTTAATTTATAATTAAATATTTAAAAAAACTGCGCAATCAAAAAAAAAGAAAAAAAAAGTTATTCAATAATGTAGGTACTTATTTTAGTAACAACAAACAGATTTGTAATTTTATAAAAATAATTCTTAAACAATTAGCTCAAAAATTCTGAAATTTTTTTCAATATAATCAATATACCTATATATTAACAAAACATTACTTCGAAATCTTTGTAAAATTACATTATATTATGCTCTTTATAAATAATTAAACTTTATCAGGAATTGCCCACAAAAGAGAGTAATTTCAGGCACACATTTTATGTCTAAGTAATCAATATTATTCTATGAATGGATAACTTTAGACAATTTAAATTTTTTTAAAATCTAAGTAATCTGATTAATATATCAATATTAATAAAAAAAATTTATATATAATAAAAATCATATGTTTTCTTGTGTTTTTAAAATTTTAGACAATGTAATTTTTAAGATTCATAAATTTCAATATTCTCAAAAGTTATTCAATGCAACTAATATGTGTAGAAACATTATTCTTAAATTGTTATTTTAGTTACATTTAGGATTTTATTTTAAATAGTTAAGCTTTATCCGGAATCAAGAACAAAATAAAATATTTTTAAATTTTACGACATAAACAATTTAATTCTATGAATTGAAATTATATCATTTGCATACTTGAAAATCTTGTAATTATCAGTTTAGAAAACAAGCATTTCCATAACATTGATATATTATATAATTATACAATAGTTATACATTTTACAGTATAAAAATCTAGTTACGATAAAAAATAGAAGTACTCGTAAGTAATCATTTAACACAATTCATTATAAATTATAATCAATTTCTATATCATAGTAGCTACAAAAAAACTAAATAAC
This sequence comes from Pemphigus obesinymphae, assembly GCA_025469235.1. Lineage (NCBI taxonomy): Eukaryota > Metazoa > Arthropoda > Insecta > Hemiptera > Aphididae > Pemphigus > Pemphigus obesinymphae. The sequence goes on from JAIPRL010005063.1 coordinate 14,439, forward strand.
TGTTATGTTCGATATTGCCCCATTTTACAATATCACATTATTTTCAATAATGGATGAATTGTATGCATTTTTGATCTGTTTATTAGGGGTATTAGGAGAAAACATTTTGCACATATCTTGTAACTCTGTGCACGCCTATGACTATTAGCGTTATAGTAATTATTTATAAAAATGAACAGATAATATAATAAATTACCTTCAATCTCCAGTTATGTCCAACATTAGTTTTTATTTTAGAAAACCAGTTATCATCAAAACATTCTGGAGCACTGAAAATAAAAATTTAATTTAGCTATATAATATATAACATTTATAGGAGCCCCAGCTACGGCCAGTCATTTTTATTTAATTTGTAAATAGTGTAATTTTGTAATTTGATAAGTTATATAGTTATTGTTGCACTCTTAGATCTATACACCGTGGATGGAATAATGTGTAATAACAAAGTATGTTGACAACAGTATACAAATATTTTTCAAAACTTAGGTTATCAATTTTTCATGGTTTTCTTAACAAAAACGTTAAGAAAAATTAAAATGTGAATGTCTGTATCTTTTGTTGTAAATTTATATTTTTATTTATTCCTGTACCACCAAGTTTTATTCAATATATATTTAGTTGTTTTTAAATACATTACATAATTTACCATATTAATTTAGGTGGCCATTGAGGAAACACTATGGCCATAGAAGGGCACATGTCATAACTTTTTTGAACAAATAGTACTATACCTAAGTACCTTATAAATGTATTTGATTCTTTATTTTTTTGGATTGGCGATGGTGCATATTTTTGATATTTATATACAATGAAGTAATCTAGTGCAAACAAATAAGAGAAACTTTTATTTTCAATCAAACAAATTATGAAATTAAAAACAAATAGGTAACACTGTCAATTAAATTAATTAATAACTAAATTATTAATAAGTAGGTTTATAAATAAAATGAGCAATCTTTTAATAATATTATAAAAAAGAATACCTAATCAACACTTTGGTAGGTAATCCTTAGGAGATTAATAACTATGCATTAAAATACCTATATAAATAAAATAAACAATATTATAAAAATTAATTACAAAATCTAAAGAATAAACAATATCTTTCTGTCTTCCCAAGTATTGTTGATACTTATTTGAAAAATTTAAATAGGACTGAAAACTTACATTATGTTACCTATGCTCATATTAAATTGTTATATTTCAGTGTTGGTAATTAATAATTTTATAAGTTTATATATATTTTTATAATTCGTGGTTATTCATTTCCTAAGGATTGCCAAAGTATTCATTATTCTTCTTTATAATATTGTTTATTTTATTTATATAGGTATTTTTATGCATAATTATTAATCTCCTAAGGATTAACTACCAAAGTGTTGATTATTTTTTTTTTATAATATTATTTAAAAATTGCTCATTTTATTTATAAACCTACCTCCTATTAATAATTTAGTTATTAGTTAATTTAATTACCAGTGTTACTTACCTATTTGTTTTTAATTTTATAATTTGTTTGATTGAAAATAAAAGTTTCTCTTGTTTGTTTGAATTTCATTAACCTTTTGAGTGCTACTGTTGCATATATGCAACAGCAGTTTGTTTCTCAGGTGTGCTACTGTTGCGTATACGCTTTTGCTCTATTATAATATATATATATATATATATATAATCAGGAGTAATAGTTACATAAACACAATATGTAACATTCTCTACAGAAGAAAATAATAAATCAATTGGAAAAAGAAAATTTGATTTCCTTCAATTTCAATAATTTTACAATTAAATATGTATTTTGTCATTTCCAGTGGATACCAAAACATAATTATAATATCACATCCTGGCAAGATAATAGGTTCATGTTATTTTAACATCATGATTTTAATGGTAATATTTTTGATTGTGAGTTATGACAATGTGAATTTTATACTTTTTTAAAAATATTTTCTTGTTGAAATATGTGTATAGTTTATATGTATATGTGCAAGATTTAGAAACCACTGGTTGAAAAAAAACAAAAATATGAATAACTTGGTCAAAAATTGATTTTATTTTTGTGAAATTTTTTTCCTCAATTTGCATGTTTATTAAGCATTTTTAAATGAGAAATTTAAAATTAATTCAGCAGTCAAAGGGTTAATAAACATGTTTTGTTTACTATTAATATGTACGTAGGTATATATTTATAATATAAATATAATTAATTTAAGATAAAATTACGGTGGCCATAGGTAGGTAAAATGGCTGGACATAGATAACGTTGAGATGGCCATAGAAGGGGAAAATGCAATTAAAAAATAATAATACCAATTTCTTAGTTCATAAGACTTTAAAATTTAAACTAAAGATTGGTAAACTTATAATGTATATAAGCTTTAATATTAAATTTTCTTCAATAACCATAGAAAGAATAAATGTAATATTAATAGAAAAAAATTCTTAAGATGGCGACTCACACTACATAGATATACCTATTTTCATTTATGAAATAATTATTTCTTACAGATTCAATTTAAGATAATATAGTAATTTATTATAAACAGAAAAACACACATTTTGCATACATTCTTTATCGACATTGATATTTTTACTATAATAGTTATTAAAATATTTTAATATTTAATTATTAAGGTTTAGGTACCTACATCAAATTTAGAATAAATAAAATTATTTGAAAAACTATTCAATTTTTAGATTATATAGGTACATAATATTAACACATATGCAAATACTTACATTTGATTTAATGCTTCAGCTAGCGCAACTCCATCAGTTATATCATATAATGTTCGGTGAGGACTTTTGAGGTGTAATGTTGACAGCTAAAAACATTTTAAATTAAATAATATGGGTAATATACAATTTTTTATATAGTTATAATAATATAATTTCAATAAAGATTTTAGGTAACCTTATTATTTTAGATTGTCTTATTTGTGTTGCACAAGGTAAATGTTTATGTAATAAAAATTGAGTATTTACCTATTTAATTTATTACAATTATAAAATATCAACTTTAAAATAAAGTATACACCTATTATATACTGACCCATTTTAGAAGAACATTACAAAGATCTTTATTTTCTATTGCAGTTTGAAATTCCATTGTTGATCTTATTGAATTATTCTTTTGACAGGAACGGTAGGTAATCAAACGAATAATATACTAAATTTGATTAACGAACAACAGTTTACATTTTAGATGATGCAAATGTTTTTAGACTAAAAATTAAACTAAAGAGAAAACAATGAATTACTCGAAAAAAAAAATAGGTACCTACTACCTACATAGTACATAATATGAAATATCATTTGTTATTGTTATTTGATATTATGATAAGTACATAAAACATGTTATCAGATTACGTTATCATTGAATGTTAAAAAATAATAATAGTAAAGTCATTGCAGGTCTTGACCACGGTCTTAAAGACGTTCATGATTTAGTATGATTGGAATTTTCTTTTCTCTTTTAATCATAGAGAACACAGCATATTCTATGCTAGTACAGAAAGTAGTACCTATAGTACTATAGAAATCTGTGATAGAGAATAATGTATCTTTTTTTTATATACCAGAAAGTGAAATTAATTTTCATATCACTGTATTTCCTTATCTATTATAGACGAAAAATATATTCCCAATGGATATTTTAGGACATTGGTCATTACAAATGTTTCTATTGGGGTTTTTTTAACCCACTCGAAACATTTTTAAATAGATATAGACAAATTTACGACACATCCGTTTTTAAGAAATAAATAGTTTTTGCTCTTTTGTTAAATTGAACTCCAGAAAATAATAATATTATCCTTCAGACTTAAATTTAGTTCCTACCTACCTACCTACATAAATTAAATTACCTAAATGAATTAATTCCCTATATTTGTTTTCATATTTATTTTAATAGGTGTAAGTAGCTGGTATGGTGTAGAAGGTAGGTAGGTACCTATAGCTATATTATCTCGTAGCTATTGTATTTGTAGGTATAATAGGTATTAAGTAGACATGCAAATAGACGAGGTATAAAAAATATAATATAACAAAAAATGATTTTTATAGCAGAAAATATTAATAAGTATATATAGGACTTAGGTACATAAACATATATAAAATGTATTATTTATTTTCTGTACCTATCTATATGTATACCTACCATACATATATAATATATATATATATATATATGTATAATAATTGTCGTATCAACTAACAACCTATATACGATTATACGATTATTATAATTATAAGTTCCTGCTTAACTGATTATACCTACATAATTATTTATACAGTAATTATATATGTACTCATCTATTCCAAAAATTAGAAAAATCTTAGTGTATACTTTTTTTATACGAGTTTAAGATTTTAAAGGTTTATCTGTGTTAAATTTTGCAACTTGTATAACGTTATATTTTAGATATTATATTGTACCAGTATTGTACCTAATGTTAATTTTCTACTAGGTACTAAGAAAATAGAAAATTTACCTTTTTAAAATATCACTTCAATAAATTTCCTATCAGAAATATTTTTACTCAAAAAACACTAGGTACTCGACTCCTTCTACCCAAAAAAGTGTATTCACTAGGCATAAAAAAAAAATTTAATTCAGCTAAATTCAACCAAATTTTAATAAAAGGAGAGTTTTTTGCGATTAACCTGGTTATGTTATTTTTTCTTATGTATAATCAAACATAATAACCATTCCATTTGATGGGCTATATTATAACCAAAACTGATTATTTATATATACCCATTTGAGTATGATTGTAAACAAATTATAGTTAGTTAATCCCGAAACTTAATATTTTTTATTACCTAATAATTAGGTAGGTATTAATTTTGTATTAAATAATTAGTTATCTAACCTATTAATGTATGTATTACATATACTCAGGGTTGGGCAAAATACCATAAAAATGTATCTTGATACCTGATATACATGATACATTTATTTTGGGTATCTTGATACAAGATACGTGATACATTTCCTTCGTAAAAAATACAAGTACAAGATACAAGATACAAGTATCAAGATACAGTTATCGAAATAATTATTAATAACAATGTAGGTACAAATAAAATATATTACATTAGAAAATCATATAAATAAAAATATACATATAGGTATGTGTAATGTGTATAGTATATAGCTACATAGGTATCAAAATATATTATAGCCCAGTGAAATAAATTTATATTTGCAATATTATAAAATAATAATAATAGGTAATATTTTACAGTATTTCAGTCACAAGTGCTCAATTTTATTTTATATTTTATTATAAAATTATATTGTACATTTGTGATGTAACGGTAAAATTAAATTCAAGAGTGAAAATCTAGAATAGTTAACTAACGAGTTGGCGTCAATATTAACAATCAACAACAAATTTCAAAATAATTCTTTATTTAAAATTTTTATAATAAAGAGACAAATTAAAAAATGTGATTACCATCTATATAATGAGATTTTTGATTATTTGATGTATCTTGTATATTTTCGCATAAAAAGATAAATGATACAAGAAAAAAATGAATTTAGATACAAGATACAAGATACTTACAGAATATGTATTATGATACAAGATACAAGATAAAATTCTATCTTTGATACGTATCAAAGATACATGAATCTGTGATACTGCTCTACTCGGCATATACTAATAAATACTAATTATATAATATTCAATATTTTAAGTTTTTACAATTTACTCTTAACATAATGAAGTAAAATAATACTTTGATTAAAAAATCTTTGTCAAGGCAGTATCTTAAGGAGTCCAGGCGCCCTCTTCCCCTAAAATTATTTTCAGACACGGCCTTGATCTCTGTGTACTTTTCCTATGATTACCTACCACATAGATCTATGATGTTTCTATTATGTTTTTTATTTACTTATATAGTTTCTGAGAAGAGTGAAGGATCAATGATTAGGTACAATGATGTTTATTTTTTGTACTGAGAATAATGTTTCGACTAGATATCTTGATCTAATCGCTACATGTGTACACATTATCCAATAGCATATAATGTGCTCAGGAAGGATTAAGGAAGTGATATTTTGATTTTTTCGATAAATCCTAGGGGAAAACTATCGAAAAACAGCAAAAAAATAGATTATTTCACCGCAATTCCGAAAAAAATATGGGTCCAGAAATTCGACATTTTCACAGTGTGTTATTTTACTATTATATACCTACATAGGTGCGTCATGCATTTTGAAAAATTGTTTTTACAAATTTATTTTAGACAGTTATCTATTGTTACGTACACTGAGCTCCAATCGAAATTGTCTTAACGGAATAAAAATAGTTTATCTTATCATGACGAGAGAAAAGCTTTCGTCCCCTATTAACTAAATTTAAAAAACAAATGTATATGTACCTATACTTTATATACAACTGTAACTAATATAGTTATCTACCTAATATTATATAATAAAAACTATTAAAAATATGACATTAAGTTAATATAATATGGCTCTATCAATGTGTATTACATGTATATCCACCAATCTTTTTTTTTATGTAAAAAATAACATTATTTCCCTATATTTATATTTTTATTAATATTCATTATTCACGTTTAATATAATATTATATTATACACCTGTATACTTATATATTCGTATATAGAGTGACAAGGTTTTAGAATTTTTTCTGTGGGGGATGAGAGTCTGTTTATCAGTAGATATACTAGTGGCGACTCTAGAATTAATTTTTTTTTTTGGGGGGGGGGGCGCAAAAAAAATTGAGTTGATGATCTTTTCTTTTTTGCTTATTTTCTAATAAATAAGATCAACATCTATTTGGCGTAGGTACAACATCTTTTTTATCATGGTGTCATATATAACCACTAAGTACTCTAGTGTAATAATTGTAAAACTAATGTATATTATACAAAAAAATTTGAAATATACTAAAATGACGTATACTTAATAATTAATTATATTAAGTGTTTACCGAATAAATTATATATATATATATATATATATATATGTACACTTTTTATATGATCATAAAATTCTGGGGGTGTCATAAAATTAGGGAGTCAAAATGGGTTAAAATTTTTCGGGTTTCGGGTTTCAAGCTTATACCGCTTTTCAATTTTCCAGGAATAAAATAGCAATAATAAAATAATATTTACTACAAAACTTTTGATTATAACTGTAAATGTGTGATGGAAAGATTACATAAATGGGTTAAAAATGGTTTCAATTTTTGAGGTTAATTTTTTAAATTTTGGTTCAAAATATTTTTGCTTTTTTCGGGATTCCAAAAAATATTGTTCATCAAATATTAATGCCAGAATATATCTATTTCATAGGTTGTGAATTGGACCCAATAACGCTTTAAATTTTAATTATAACATTTTTCTAGACCAACAAAATATAACAAAATTCTTATTATTAACTAAAAATTTATTTTATATATGTAATAACTCAAAGCATTATTATAGGTACCTATTTTTAAATTGTCAATCTTTTATAATACTCAATATTTTAAATTATCATATGAAATATATTATATATCAAAAAATATATAATTTCGCTACAATATTTACAGGGGAATATATGGATTTTTTTCAAATATATGAGTATGATACATGAACCATTAACTTAATATTTTTTTTCTATATTTCAGTATTTTATCATTTTCACTGATTTATCGGTTTAAGGAATCCAAAAAATAAATTTTTTTAAATAAATTTCGGACCACGCATTTGAAAACGTTTTCCGTTTTTACCGGGTTTCGGGTTTAACACGGTCTTAATATTTTGCGGATTACACGGGTTTTTGATGCTGGTTCAAACCCGTTTTGACCTCTGATCTAAATACATTTTTTTTTGTCATCAAAACATTTATGTGAATTCGTTACGCTAACTAGTTGTCGGCCGTCACCGTATTCTGTATTTTCTTGCATTATTTTCCGTCCGTCTGCAGTAGGTACCTAAACCTACCTAGACGGCAACAGTTCTATTGATATGTTTAAAAAATAAAAATAAAATACACACACACACACACACATAAATACCGGATAACATATTCCGTACATTGCACCCATTTATAATTTAAAATATACCTTATACCAGTACCTATGACAAAAGCAAATAATCATTACAATAATATTATAACAGTTATAGTTTTTGGCGTGTATATAGTATATTATATTTTACGATAGGTTATATTTTCCTTCTTCTCGTCCCGTAAACAGAGACAACTGTAACTCCAGTCTCCCGTCCCTGGCAACGGTTGCTAGGGCGCAGCCACCTACGTCATCATCCCTTCGATTATTACTGCGTTCGGCACCCGACTGCCCTCTTGGGTGTGTAGATATTAGTACAATATACGCTTTAACGTGGCAATACTTGTTATTATTATTATTATTATTGTTATACATTTTTTTATTTATTTTTATTTTTAAAGAATGTATACTCAAATTATACGCACACATCGACGTTTCACGGCCATAGTTCTGGTGAGGAGAAAATATTGCGTTCGTTTTCATAAATAAGTCGATACACCGCTTCGGGCTCGTAGCGTTCGCACGATCCCAACGAACGTGCTTTACGAGAGCTCTTCTGCGCCGTGTAAAAACTTCGGTTATCTATATGTGATTAGATAGACTATTGTGAGTATATTACATCGCACTTAAATAGTATATAATATATAGAGTTATATGTCCGAGTTAGACCGTTGCCACGGTTAAACTATACACTTGCACGACTGCATCGGGTTTAACGCCTAAATTACTGGTGTTCTACTTACCTACCTACCTACCTACCTACCTACTTACCTACCTACGCTATATTATGAAATATGCAATCGTTTTATTTTTTACGAGAAATATGTCGAATTTCAGAAATTAATTTATCGTCTCAGTATTTATTATTTGTATACAGTGATATTTTGCACGATATTGCACGTCGCTGATACCTACGGAGTATTTGGGTGCCTACGTACCACCGTTGTAGGAATAAGACGTATTTTATAGGTACGTTTTAGATGTACGCTTTGCCGTATTAATTCGTACGTTATTAAATATATATATATATATATATATATATATTTTTTTTTATTAAAAAAAAAAAAAAACAAATAACATTTACTTGTATCTGTTTTTCCTGGAAATTTATTATTTTCATTGAAACCGCAAAAGTATCTAAAAGATTGTGAAATAAGAGTAAAAAAATAATTATTCCCCTATAAATTACCCAAATTAAAACTATAGAAATGTGTTTTAAAATACACTTTGTTTCCATCTCAGCTGCAGTATTACGTACACCTATATATTATAGAGACTCGTCGCGTCGGTCTTTCCAGATAAATTACAATAATACGTAAACTGTTTTTTACGAAAACGTTATTAAAGTAGGTACGTATATTTAAGTAGATATATGTGAGCGATTCTTAAATTATTATCAAAAAAAAACGTTACATTTTGTTGCCTTATACAAACTACAAGTCAGGCGTAACCAAACTTTGGTGGTAAATGGCCAAAGCTTATTATTGGTGAAGTCTCTAACAAACCAGGATTTAGCTAGTAGGTGTACTTCATACGCCCAGTTTCAAGGGGTTCTATAAATATGTGTTTAAAGTAAGTACTTTATGGTCCTATATCAGTTCCATTAGTTGTTGTTATCGCGCATAAACATGATATTAATTGTTTAAAAATATATAAAACTATACCCTTTGGTCTATGTATCGTTCATAACTCTCTCAATACTTTACTTAAAAGAAAGGTTAGTTTTTTTCAAAGAGAAAAGTTTTAACTGTGTCTCTTCGAAGATATTATTTAGACTATACACTAAAGTATATAATATATAGGTCAATATTAAATTTTCGAAAAACAATTTATTTTTATTTTTTATTTTCATATATTGCTTATCTTTTAAATTTGTTCAGAAAAAAAGCTTATCGAGGAAACATATTCAAAGTTTTTCTTTTTATGTCAAAACTACGTTTCTACGATAATCCTGCACATCATTGTATAGTATAGTGTGCATAATATATAGAGCCAAACTTGGTTTTTACATGACAAAAATACCCATATATACGACGCCTTATTAAGATGTAGCAAGGATAAAAAGGCAATAATATTGTAGGGATACATTAATTTCTAAATTTAGTCTATATATAATTGTTTTTGTTTTTGTGAAGGGGTTTTTTTCAAGCAGTTAGGGGTAATTATGTGAGTAAAGAATAATCTCAATTAACGAAAATATCTCACGAAATAGGTAACAAAAACCTGCGAGAATTACACAAATTAAAATTCAGGTAATCAAATTTAATCACATAAATAATTTCTGTGAATCTCTCAAATTTAATATAATCATAATTTATAACGATAAATAATAAAAATAAATCATATCGCCGAGATCTCCTTTAGAATCGGACAGAAAACAATATAATTAACGAAAATAATAATCAACTGATAAGTGATAACTACGATTTAAATGACAGTATATGTCTTAAAATCGTCGTACCTACCTAATAACTGTAATTGACCATAGGTACACTGAGACATACACTATAGTTCGTACATAATTATAATTGTCCAATTGACAACATAATACGTACCTATATATGTTACCATTTTTAACATACAATATGTGTTTCTAAAATTATATTATTATATTATTATATAGGGTGAGTGTACTGGTCATGGCCATTGCACCAGTCGTGTGGCCATTTGAGTTATATATATTTTTTTAATAATAATTTGAATAATAAGGATAAATTTAGATACCTAATTGTTTCTCAATATATCAATATAACATAATTCATCGCTCATTAATCAGTGACTCAGTATTAATAATTAAATTTGATCTCTATTTCCATAACTGTACAATCATGGCCACAACACTAAATAATAATACAAAAACTAATTATTTTAGCAAAATATATTATACACAAATTGATGAAATATGGGTAATAAAATAATTTTACCAAAAATTCTCGATTTTAGAGAATATTCTACCAAAAGATTATTACCGTAATTTTACATCACAAGTTGGACCCAAGAGATCAGATGGCATTCTTTCTTCCTAGTGTCCAGAAAATAGTTGAAATTTTTTATACATATATGTATAATTATAGGTTAAATACACAAACACAATGCCAAATTTATAAATAAATAAATCCATTATTTATTTTAAAAAAATAAATTGTACAGGCGTACCGGTGCTATGCCTGTAAATCTATAGCAGGTATTTAATAAACATATTATTTTTTTTATTACAGATTGTGTTATTTCCCTCTAAGGCGAATTCTAAAAGGAATGATCATATACTTGTTAGATATCTCAATAGTTTTAATGAGTATTTTACAAGGTAAATATGAATAATATGATAAACAATACTTTGATTTTATTTTACCATAATAGGTATTATACGATAACTGTATTTGATTTGCTATCTTTATACGAATAAGTCAAATAAAAAAATTCATGTGTTTATTTATAAAAAAATATTAATGCATATTATTTCAGGAACATCGTGTATAAATTGCTTTAAATGTTCGTCTTTGAATGGAAGTAATGCAGATTGTGAAGACCCTTTTAATCCAGCAATGTCCTCGTACATAGAAAAATGCATGGTACCAAAAGATGGTCACGTGGGAGTGTTTCCAGCACATTTCTGTACCAAAATAATTGGGAGAAATGGTAAACAAAACAATATATAATATTAATACCTATATTAAACCTATATATTAATACCTATATTAAGCATAAGAAAATATTTTAATACATTTATACAAGATGTCTCCCGAGAATTCACTAATTTTAAATCTCTTGTGGGGTAAATATTTTTTAATTCTTTTTGTTGTTTCAATAACTAATTGGACTAATTTTGGTACATGAATTGACTTTTAATTACATCAAGGTTTGATTTTTAGGAATTCTTCGATTTACCTGATGAAAAAACAAAATTATGTACCTACTTTATTAACTTTCTTTTTATTTATAAATCATAAATAAATAAAAATTCATAACTGAAATGAACTAAACAGTATCTATTTTACGAAAGCAATTAATTATTATTATCATCTGATAAATGGGTAACTCAATAACTGGTAAAAATATCCAGTTTAAAATATATTTTAAACTGAGAAAAAATATCCACCGGTATCAAAATTCCAAAATATACAAAATTAAAATGAAATTTGATAAAATGTAGAGTTAAGAACATCCATATAAGCTGTTGATTGCTATCTCACGAGGAATATAGTAAATTTATTGCGTTCCTCATATTTTTACAATATAATAATATATCTACTCTATATGAGTAGATAAAAAATGTATTTTATTATCCAAGAGGAGACAATTATAATTGTAATACGGCGTTTCCGGTAGGCAATTTATGTATGTACATGTAGTAGGTACGTTCAGATTATATTTATTTTCGAAGGATAAATTACTAAATTGTAAACTATTGTTTATTATTATGATAATATGATCTTAGTCTTACCGATATAAATTTGTTAACGAAATTAAATATTATTAAAATATTTAAAAACAATATTATAATATTATTTTGTATCTACCAGAACCGTAGCCAGGAATATTTTTCAGATGTGGTTACTCATTTTAGATTCTTAGCGGAGCAATGAATGTACCTATTAGTTTTAAATAATGTTTAATTTTTTTGATGGTTTATTATTACTTTCAAATTCATTATATTATATTATACGTGTTTCCTTGACTATTTTTTGTTTTTACATTATTTTTTAAATATTAAGTTCTTTACATTATCAGTATAGTATGTATAATTATGTCGTGAGTGAGGGGCACCTTTTTCAATATTTAAAAATTTGAATCAAGTTTATCGTTCAAATCATATGCTTAAGTGTTAAACTTTCTGTAATGTTTACCAAAAAGTTTACCTAAAAACTGATATGTTGAATTTGCGTTCCATATATTTTTCAAGACATCATCTAAATCAAAATTATTGAAATTGTCTTTGATATTTTTTAAGTGTGTACATATTTATTAATTTACTTCAAAATATAAAAATATAAGTAGACAAGCATGTAGTATTTATTTAAAGGAAGCAGGAAATAATATCTAGTCATAGATTAAATTAATCAAGATATTGTACCTTAAATATTAATGTGGATAAGCGAAAATGTAAAGCGTATAAGTGTATGATGTATAAGCATATGTACAAAGTATGTGTATATTGTATATATGTGCAATGTATAAAGTGTTTTTGGCAAACTATTACAGTATAAACTAATATTAGTTATTATAGTATTTGCAAATGGATTCAAATTGGTATATTGGTACATATTATTATATTGTAGTATATGTTGAAAACCAGGATGAGGCTAATTTATAATTTGTAAGGCCAAAGATTCCTTAGCCCTCTGTGATTTGCGCTTATGGTTGTTTATAAGAATTAACTATTAAAACACATTTAATTTAAATTACTAAACTGTTTATTAACATCGTGGGGAAAAATATATGAATGTAAAGTTCTTATTTTTTTTTCGGTTTGCTTTGAAATTTTTTCATATTGTTGACAATCAATTAAAAACAAATAATATAATATGATTTTTTCATATTATATTATAATATGAATAAATTAATTTAACCAAATAATATTGAAAAATATAGAAATAAAATCGGTCACTTTTTAAAATCTCGTGACGTTGTGACTAGATAATATACTCTCCACCTCCAAATAATCATGATTGTATTTAATATATCCTTTATTATCTATGTATATATTATAACCAAATATATGTATAATTTCCTAAAAAAAAATGTCGGGAGGAGCCGAAGCCCCTAAGCCTCCTCTTGGTTACGGTACTGGTATCTACAATATATTTATTTAATTATTAATAGATACCTATAATACAATAAATTAAATTAAATATAATATGCTATTTATATCTAGATAAAATGTTATTTTATATATTACTCATTTAATTGTACAGCCGCAAGTGCAGTGTCTCTCATTTTTTTTACCTCACAATTGCCTTCAATTTAAGACGTAAAAGTTCATAAAAATGGTCATGAAAAAAATGTATTGCAATTTCTGATAAATTCCTACGGACGCTCTTGTGTATAACTATTACTCTTGATAAAATAATTTATCATCAAAAGTTAATATCGTAGGTTTCTTGTAATAATTTACAAAGGTAGGTTAACAAATTAAAAAGTCAATAATTTTTTACTTTTTACTTAACAAATTAATTATTTTTGCCGTTAATTAATTTAAATTGTCTTTGTTTACATTTTATATAGTACATTTTCATAATCCTAATAAGTAGTACCGTTTTTGGACTTTATTTTCTGGTAGGGTCCCATTTATCATTGTACCTACATACTTAATTGTAAAAAGTGTTTGCTGATTAAATTATATATACTTTTTTTTTAATGTTCATAAAGTTTTGGGGTGTCCAGTAAAAACGGCCACTGTTAATAAGACTTTTGAGTTATTTTAACTTAACTAATTTAGTTGATTTTTTCGTTATCTTGTCCATCTTTGACTATTCTTATACTTATTCGTAACTCATAACTTGCACTTTATACCAATAGATAGGCATAAGATTAATATTTATAAATATTAATAACTTTAAAGGTAGGTATATTTATTTGATAACTTTTGTATTGCAGTGTTAACCCACGAAATAATGGTTATCAGACAATGTGCCATGAAAACGATGGACTCCCAATGTGGTGAATTTAAATACGAAGAACACATCATGCACGGTTGTATTCTTACCTGTGATTTTGATGGATGTAATTCAGGACAAAATCAAAAGCCAAATATTTTGTTACAATTCACGCTTTCTACACTGTTAATAGCACTGACGTCGTACTATATCGATAAAACTATTGAATGTTTTCAAGTTACTTAGAATAATAACTATTGAACGAAAAATTCAATGTAGCTTTTCAATGTATATTTTATATTTGTTAAATAATTCATCCATTCTTTATTGTTATAACTTATATAATAATATAATATAATTATTACATTATTTCAATACCTATATATACTTAAAATTTAAAAGTGAAATAAGGACATTTATATCACCTAACCTTATTTATTTTATATGTTTTTAAAATACAATACAACTATGTGTTCTTAATATCGTTCTTCCCGAACACCGTTATTAATATAATATTATCTATTTACCTAACATATAGGTATAGTTCATATTAATAAATTATTATTATTATTGAAATACAAATAGGTACAGCGTTTACACTTGTATTTTTTTAGACTTAAATGGAATGACGTATTATGTTCCATTATAAATTATAATATTTGTATTTATTAATTTATTGTTAATTTAATTCACTATTTTAGAACATTCTATATATACCTAATTTATATGAGAATACATTTTTTGGTTTTCATTATTGCGCATATAAGTGTCTACTTAAATATATTTATAAGTGCATATTATATATGTATGTATAAATATATATATATATATTTTTTTTTTTAATTTTCCATCCTTTTTTGCCAAATTCATTATATACGATAATGCTATTTAATATAAGTTTAGACGATTAAGTAATTCAATGCTGTGATTATTTTGATTTAAATTGTTAACATTTTATTGCCTGGTTATAGAGGGATGAATTGTTATTGAATCAAGCAAATAATTATTATTTAAATTATTATTAGTTTACTTTACATTTGTTTACTATATTATGGTAGTGAATATTTGTCCAAAATCAAAAATAGAAGTATATTTACGTAGTATTTAATTGCTAATAAAATTATTTACTTTCATAGTTTATGCTATGAGTTCTTTGAAAATGTTATATTACAGTTGTTTATAATTAAAATTATTTTATTTGTTTACTATATTTCATTATTTTCATTCATCTTTAGAATGCCATAAAATAAAATGTTTGGTTTATAACTATTAGGTAGGTAGTATATATTTTAAACAATATATTGAAATCTAACGGTATAGCTGTGGTTGTCCAGCATAATAAAAACACTGATTGCAAAAAAAAAATCATAATGTCAGTTTTCTTTAATCACAAAAATATATTAAGAAGAGTGTATATAGTAAAACAGTGAAAACGGAACGCTTATAAACTAATGTGCCGCCTGCAACTAAGCCATTTCCGAATTTTTTTTTCTTCGAAACGAAGTGTAACCCTGAATTTAAACTTTAAGTAAATCTAAACCATGATATTCATTATTAGTTGCAATCCGTAGGTCTATGAATAAAATGGAAATTCTATACGTGTATAATGTATATAGTCAATATATAAATATAAACAAAATGTATTTAGAAAAAACGTTTCGGCAACAGGAACATAAATTTACAGTTTTTGTTTACAAATTGTTTATAAAATATTCAATTTTACAAAATGATGCTTTCTTCGAAGTTATTGGAACTGTATAATTCTATTGTAAACTTCGCCAATATGATTATGTCTTAATATGTTTGGTATTTTGATAGTTAAAACAACGCCACGCATGGAGAATAGAACAAGGGTTCTCTAGTTGTTCGGAAAATATCATTTTTAGACCTTTCACTGTGGAAAATGTGTAAGATTGGCTAGGAAGCTATTTTATACTCATACAGACGATTTTTGTATGGGGAAAACATATACATATTCGTATACTCGCCATATAAAATATACACCATACGAAAGATATTGTATGTTTTCCCATACAGAAATTGTTCGTACGAACACAAAATGACCCCCTGGTCCTATTTTAATTCTGTAAAAACTGTATAAGATTGTTTGACATAATTTCTATAGAACTTAGTCTAGGCGTTTTGCGAAATATGAATTTCCGACTTCGGTATGAATAAACAAAATGTCCATATTTAAAAAAATGTTTACTTGTGTATATTGCAGGTGATGTAGGTGCGTAGGGGTGGTTAAAGGGACTATACCCCAGACTACTTGATCTCACCACTATACACATATAAGTTCTACATATAATAATAATAACATAATATATAGGTAACTCTATGTAATAATCACACAAGGTGTTTTGTTGTTGTTTTTTTTTTAGCATTTTTTTTATATAAATATTTTATTCGTTATAGAACGACACCTGACGAAAGAATTTTTTTTTGTCAATAACCCAGAGGTCTAGACACGAGTTTATTTCCTAAAATGAATCCTTTTATTACTTGAAAAATCGAAATTACTAAGATCCTCGACGGAAGTAAAAAAGGAGAGGTATATCCTCTTCCAAGGAGAACAAAATATCTAAATCAGAGTGATAAGGATAACAAGTATATACCAGGTCAGCTTTTTCAACCTAAACTCTAATATTGTTGGAAAAAACGAAATCAAGGAATGTACCAAAGGAGTTAGGCACGACATTGATTTGAAAAAAATTATTAAATGCAAATGTTTCAGGAATACATTGAACTCCAAGGCCAGAATTAAAAAAAAAAAAGTTAACCCGTATTTATCATTAGACCATGTAGTATCAGAAAGATTAAAGTCTCCACAAATGAAGGTACAATTATTAAGATGTAGTAAAATTATAGACTATACGGTGGACAAGAATGATTAATGGATAAATGGAAATAGGATATTGAGGGGAAAATAAACAGAACATATGACAAAGGTAGTATTACGTATACAGAATTTAACAAATAAGTGCTCAATATTATTAACTACAGAAGGTAAAGCAGTACAAAGATTATCATCAGTATGTATGACAATGAGAACACCTCTACGGAGATTACTAGTTAAACTATTTCTATCGCAACTAAAAAATATAACATCATTAGGTAAACCAAGTTCAGAATTATAGGAACTACAACATAACCATGTCTCAGATAAAAAAATAAACACATAATAGAAAAAAGTTACATTACATTTAAGTACATTTTAATTTGGTTCTTAAGCCGATGCAGTTTTGGTAGAACCAAAGAAATATCTGATGACTATGAAGGTGACTCAGTATTTTGGAATTGTTGGATTTTTAAAAAACATGTCCGGAAGTAGGCGACCTCACAAACGTATGACCATAATTCCAGATGGCCAGAACTCAGGCTGAAGAAAACATCTAACATTCCAATAGGTAAGCGGACATGACTCTTAATTTAACTTAATTGTTAAGAAAAAAAAAAATAACTATTAACTTTACACTATCACTATTTTTTTCTATTAACTTCAATTAACTAAGTCCAAAAAAATTACTAACTTTAAAGCATAGATTATTTGATTCTACTAGTTAGTGTATTCGTGTGTCAGCTGCACCAGGTACCGACTCATTACATAATATGTATTATATATAGGTACACGTTTTTGAGTTGAAGGAGCCGATTAAAAATTTTAGGGTCGAGACCTTTTTGATAGAAAATTCGTTTTAGATGGTATTTTAAAGAGATTTTTCCGAAGATAAACTACTGAAAATAATCAAACCATAGCTATTTGGAATGAACACCAAATATTATTTATAGTACAATATTTAACGTATTAAAAAATGTTGACTACTTTCCAAAAATGTTAAAATATATAATTAATGTTTTATTTATTTTTGTGAGCCTACGACAAACTCTTTCCCTAGAGCCCCCAAACTTTGAATCCAGCCCTGATTCGCAGTATACAGAATCAAATTAAACCTATGGGTTTGGGCGCCCCCCTCTGAATTTTCCGACCAGCATTTAACTCTTAGATTCGCCACTGGTGTATAATATTATTCAAAAAATGAAAAATGGATAAAATATAAATATATTGGACACATATATTTGTACATTCTGCTCGTTAGATTAATATGAAATATAATCATTTATCAAAAGTTACAATAATATCTAATAATATATCGTGTTTATTACGTAATATATATATAATGCCTTGTTGTTTTAAATTGTATTTACTACACTATCATAAAGATTAACGATATAAATGAAAAAATAGGTCAAAATAATAATATGTCCGAACAGATGCGCGTTATACTTACGTCTTGAAAATATGTTAATAAAAAAATTCTAATATTAAAACGTGCTGCACATTAGATACATCCGAGACGTTTGGGCTTGCAAATTTGACAGGTTGTATTTGCGTTCTGGATGAAAATTTCACTTGTCTTTCATCGTTCAATTAATTTATAACATCACATGTATTAAATTATTATTTGTAATTTATATTAATTTACGTCATATATTACATGTTTACCTATTTAATAAACTGTTCTATTGAATTCCGACAATCAATTTTAGAAAATATCAAAAATCAAATCTATATTTATCAAAATAATACAGTTTTTAACATAACATTTACTAATGTTTGTTAAACATTTCAATTAAATATTAATGGGTACAAATAATAATATACCTATTTATATGTCAAGTACAAAGTGTAATAACTGAGTAGGTATTGCTCAGGCAATGTGATCCGCAACAACAATAAAAAAAAATCGTTATCACAGTGTTACTATATAGGTACATATATATTTTTTTAATGAGAATTTAAACAGTATTATTAAGTTATAATAACATGAACTAAAATATTAAACAATTTTAATTAATTTAAAAACGTTAAAGCTAAAAACTAACGTTTGTTTAAAAACAATAGTTAGGTATATAGAAGTACAAAATAAATAAATAAATTTCACGTTTAATATAATATTCCTTATAAGCAAACAGATTTATTTAACTTCTATAATTATCAATAGGTGTATCCTGTATATTATACATAGGTATAGCTATACTACAATAGGCATAATCAATCTGTTTACTTCGAATACCTACTGATTTTATCCGGCGCATACTAGTTGGGTCCCATGATTCAGATTGTTCACTAATTGGGTCCCGTGTAAAATAGCCTACTGTACGAGTTGGGTCCCGTGTAAACCAGTCTACTGTACGAGTTGGGTTTCATAAGAAAC
>JAIPRL010005064.1:0-34248 GCA_025469235.1 Pemphigus obesinymphae
CAAGGTGTCACCCTCAATCGGAGTTTTAAACTTAAGATTCCTCACTCAAAAGGTGTTGAACTTACAAATAGCCTCATATAAAAGGAGTTGCATTTACAAGGAGTTGCACCCGACAGGTGTTGCACTTAAGCTAGTTCGTATATAATGCATTAACTGTTCGTGTTATATAATTTATTGATGTTATCTGTTACCAGTGATTGTACTTATTACAGCATAATTTAATGTTGTGCTTTTGTAAAAACGAAACAACAATACAAATAATTGTTGAAATTAATCTCATTATACAATGAATGCCTACTCATAATTAAATATATTATACCATTTATAAGCTAAATACAACATTTTGAATATTTTCTCTTATGAAATATTTTTATTAAATTAAATCTTTGCGTCAATACAGATGTAGAAAAAAACTTCTTTATATTTCTTAGTCATATAAATTATAAAAATAGATCTCTCAAATCCATTTAGGAACTAAAGTGTGTATTTTTTATTATATGAATTTTATAAATTTGAGTTAAAGTATTAATGATGTCATGACAATATACTTAATTAGTAAATATGCTGGGGCATGAGCGACGAATGATTGTAAAAAAAAAATATATCCCTCGTTCCCATACAACTTGTTTTTCTAATTATATTAATTGCATTCATTTAAAATGAATTAATATATTTATAAAGTAAATATATCATAAATATAAATAATTTGTGAATATTTCAGGGATTTATTGACAAGTAATCATAAAAAAATATTAATTTTATTAACTAATTAAACATTTACAAAATATGTTTGGCTGTTATAATATAAAAATAGATAATTAGTTTGTAAGTATATAGATTATAGTTGTTATACTATGCTATACTATAATATTTCAATAAATATAATATTGAATATTATTTTATAATATTATAATAGTTATTATATTATTGTTATAATATTTATTTTTCAGTGCATTAGTACTCCTAAACGTCATTTTTGTTTGTAATTTATTATATTATAATAAAAAATTATACATTCTTGAAATACTACAAATGAATTAAATATAAATGGCAGTTGTTTGACAATGATCCAAATGTAGATAAGTGAGTTT
Source organism: Pemphigus obesinymphae (assembly GCA_025469235.1). NCBI lineage: Eukaryota > Metazoa > Arthropoda > Insecta > Hemiptera > Aphididae > Pemphigus > Pemphigus obesinymphae. Next base: position 1,092 of record JAIPRL010005064.1, read on the forward strand.
CCGTTAATTTAGTTTATTTTTATCCATTTTTAATTTATAAAATATAAAATATAGCATATATGAACTATGAATTTGTATTAGATACAGTCACATGGCTATATTGGCATTGGCAATAAATAAATAAAAATAAGGATTAAGCAGTTAATGGCAACCTATATTTTAAACTTGGTATTTCTATTCTGAATCATTTTCTAAAAATATTGATATATCAAAATTTAATATTGAACAAACAGTTAATTATTTATTGTTACTTAAAGTTTAAAAATAGAATAGTGTTATATCCTATCTATACTTAAATTCTTATAAATAATAATCTGTTGGTTCAATATTTATGATGTAAAGTTCCTGTGGATATTATTTTAATAAATGAAAAAATTCGATTCCGCAAAAAATATATATATTTATTTTGTATATACGAATTTCGATAATGATGTTATCTTCTTCAATACACAATAATGATGGCCGTCTATTTTGCATTGCTTTCTAGATATCTAATTTGTGCTTAGCTTCTATTCCAGGCGGTTGTCTTTGTTGAATTGGATATCTAATTCATGATTGTTAGGATTGGAATTAGTTCTTTAGGCTCACTCGTGTGGTCTTGATAATCTTTTCATGGTCTACATGTAGGTTGTATTTCCGAGTTCTTTTATGTATTAGGTTAGAAAAGTCAAGTTCTATATAGTGTACCTATGATACATGTTTGTTCATTTTTAGTTCAAATTGGGAAAGTCTAAGACAGAAAACAAATTACAATTTTAATAGTGTAATAAAATGGTTAAATATTAAAAAAACTATCACTAAACTTTACTAAAACATTGTTTATGATTTTTTCAATCATATGACATATATATAATAATAAATAACTATACTTAACTGTTCAAACACAAAATTGTAACTGCCCGAAAATTTATATAGTTAAATGGATAAAATATTTAGGACTCTTATTTGATTGTAACCTTAAATAGAATTTTCATATAAATAGTTTTAAAGTAGTTAACTTGCGTTCTATAATATTTAAGTTTCATAAATTAAAATATATAATTTCAACTCAAACTTTAAGGATAGTTTCTTTCTTTAAACCATTCTATAATGCAATGTGGTATAGTAATTTGGGGTGGTGCCTCTAAAAATGTCTTAATCCTCTAAGAGTACATAAAAATAGTCTAATTTATTTATTTTTAAAAAAGGACAAACTTTTTGGGTCTACCTTTTTAAACTATAAATAATGTTACGTACTTTCGTTTGATTTGCTCTACAAAAAACACTATATTATGTTTGTATATAAAAAGTCTAGTTTTTTTTCTATAAACAGAATGATGAACCTACGAGGAAAAAAAAATTATTTGATATTAAAGTAATATATTATAATAATACAAGTTTTGGTCAGAAGTTCATTAATTATTTGGGTCCTGTAAATTTTAACTCTCTACCAATTTATGTAAAAATTAATATTCTAAATGATAATACTAACATTAAGAAATGTATCAATAATGTATTATTTAATAACATAAGTCAATATTTATAATTTCAGTATTACTAAATCTATTTAAAAAGAAAATTTGTAATTAATCATCTGGAACTGGACGCTATAATTCCCTACACCACCACAAACTCAGCAAAATGATGTGGAGAAATATTGTTTTTTACTTAGTAAATAAAAATACAAAAAAACATAAACAATACATAAAAATATTTTGTATTTTATATTGTGTTATTTAATAATAAATATGTAGTTGAAAGAAAAAATGACGAGTATTTAATTAAAAAAGTGTTAGATGAATTCCTAAGTAATTGGTTAGATATATAATTTTCGTATCCTTGAGATTAGTTCTCCATCTTCATCATCATCGGCATAATTCGTCTCAGATCCATCCGTTCAGTCTAAATTATTCTTTGATTTTTCCAAAACTATAGCAAGTGGTAATATTAATTGGACAGTTTTTTTTTAAACCTTCACTGATGGATTGCAAAACGGGCCAGGGTGTACACGAACAACTATTATCATAGTCATCGCGATCTATAGATTGTATTAGAGCTCCAGTCATTTTATTAGTATAAACTAATAATCCCTAAAAGAAAATCATCAAATAGTGCAAATGTTTAAACAGCTTTAAATTGTATTTTTCCAAGGGGATATTTTCTAGGATATTGTCGTAATAAATTAAGTTGGGAAAAGGGTGAGAGACATAGAAACATATAAATATTATTATCTTGTATTTACTTTTTTTATTACGGTATGAATGTATAATATATACTATCGCCAACTATACTTTGTATAACAGAGAACATGGCAAAATTACACTACGAAACTTAATACCTTGGTCGAAATTAGAATTTAACACTTATTATTATCAAATTTGAAAAGAAGACATTTTAAAGACTATAGTAAGTTATTAGATGTACTAAGTTATAGTTACTAAGGACATTATTGATTTGGTTACTAAGGAGGTAGTATTTTTCGTTTTGTTTTCTACACATAAATATATAACCGGTTAAAATTTTTTTTTTTAATTGTATATGAATATAATGGAATTATTGTTAATTATTTAAAATACGTTTAGAAAATAGAAATTTAGCATGCTCGTACAGTAGGCCATCCTAAATTGTTCAAAAAAATAATGTACCTATTCTTTCATACAAACACCTATTTATATATTTATATATTATAATTTAATTTCATATTCAGTGCTAATGTCTATTACTAAATAATAGGTATAAACGCTAGAATAATTATAAATATATCTTGATACGTTTCTGAAATTAAAAACTAGGGTTGCTATTTAAAAAATCCAAATTTGATAGGTAGTTACTGGATAATTATAGTACACCAGAAAGGTTGAAATTTATATGATTACTAAAATATTTAATAGTATCTAAAAAATATTTATAAGTATAGTAATATAAAAAGTTTTTAAAAATGTTCTCAAATAATGAGCGTTTGATACAAAAAGAAATATCATGTATGACATACATGGTTACTTATGGTAACCTCTTATTGTATATGAATGTTATACCGCGAATAAGAATTAGTGTTAATGTTTGATTTATAGATATAACGTATTTATATTATCTTTATGGGGGGTGGTGGTCCCTTATATTTTTCAGTCATAAAAATAGATTTTTGTTTACCTCAACTCTTTTTTTTTCATTTTATATATTACAACCAAATGCTATTTGAAAGTATCTACTTAACGCCCACTGTATTTTTTTTTATGTAAAATCTTTTGGAAATGCTTTATTGATCTATGTATCTGGTTGTAGATATGTTTTATAACAAAATATATGAATTTAATTAAGTGATTAAGTAATTATAGATAGGCAGTTATAAATTATTATGTTTGCGTTATTTTCAATATATTTAAAATTATACAGAATTATTATAAAAAACAATGCGTTCTTACTTTTTGATTGTAATTGGACAAAGAATCTATGCAGAATTTCCTTCTTTCACTGAATGAATTTGTACATAACTGAAAATAAAAATTCAACTATTGTAAGTATTACTCTATCTTATATCGTATTGTATATTTTATAATTTAACTATTAGGCTATATGTATATATATATATATTTAACTATTACTATTATTATTATACTTATAATAATATTATACTTATACATAACTTTATGAATTGTGCTACAACCAGTGTTGGAAAAAAACGATGTTCATGAACGTTTACTCGTTTTTGTTAAATAGAACGGGAACGTGAACGACGTTCATATTTTTAAGGAATTTGACCGATTTTTAGGAAGCCGTTCAAATTAAATTAAAATATATTAAAATGTCGATAACCTTATAAGATTTAAATATAATACTCAAAATTCTAATTTCCTTCGTTCCGCTATAAAATTAAAACGATAGTTTCTATGAATCAGTAATTTTTATTATATAATATATACATATAAGAAATATATATATTTTGTTAATAATTGATTAATTAAAATGAACGACCAGATAAATGCGTTCATTTTTTTAAATTATGTGATTGTGGACGTGTTCTTTTTAAATAAATTTGAGCGTAAACGTGAACCATTTAAAATTTTAAGTAAACGTTCCGAATACTGGCCACAACCAATAAAATAACTGTTTGAATAGAATACAGTGTCACTATAGATGACCTGTTAGACCTGATAGACCTGTTGAATATAGTTTTTGTAAATAAAAGTCGTTCTAATAAGCGCTTTGTAATGTACGTTTAGTCACTAGGCTTTAGTAAGATTGTTAGTCGAGTTAGAATTGACGTCGAGTGCCCAATTAAAATATAGATTATAGGTACATATTATGAGTATCTAATTTTTTTTTATGAAATTTAAACTGTCTTCACTGTTTTAACGATAATATCGGCCACTTTGTTGACGTTGGACTATATTAATATATTCATTTGTTGGAATATTCACTTTGTATAGTAGTGGAATAAGGAGAAAGAATTGGGCTAACGCATTAAATGAGGAGAAAAAAAAATACATGCTATTTACAAAATCCAGGAGTCAATATTAATGAGAGTGATAATAATAATGAGAAAATAAAACAAGATAAGTAACAACGCATAGATGCTAATTTGAACTAGCATCTCTTTGTAAAGGAACATATAGTACCTGACTCAGTTTTTTTATCTGATACATGCGCAACATAATAAAATGGATTTTTTCAATTTTAGTATATGGTGGTAACCTATTATTATAATTATTAATAAAGAGAACATAATGTATCGTTATCATGCATATGAATAATATTTCATAATCTTTGACATGTAGAAATTATATTTTCGATACATACCAATTTAAGCTTTTTACAAGTACATGAATAACGTATAATAACGTTTATTATATTATAACGAAATATTTTACTTAAGATTTAATATATTGAAAATACAATTTCTACATAATATTATAGACTATGATTAGAAGTTATCATATCCTAAAATTAACCAATTGTTTACGAAATTGGAAATAAAAAACCCAAATTTACTATGTTGTGCGTTTGCCAGATAAAGACAACCGAGTCAAGTAGGTGTACTTACTACGTACCTCTAAGTAAATTATTCTATCATTGAGGACAGTGATCGTTATTCAACGTCCTGGTGAGACCAATATAGTTTTATATGCTTATACGCCTTATGCGCGTGTGGTGCATGAGCGATGATAAAGATGGATAAAAATAAATTAGCTACACTGGACCGAAAGATTCTTAGAAGAATTTATGAATCAAAAAGAAACGATGAAGGTGAGTACGGTATAAGAAGTATATAAATATATGTGCGTTTACGCCGCAGTTGTAATTACCTATATCGATAGACTGTGCAATTAAGTAAATAATAATAAATCATGATAACAATTACGGCAATCCAAAACCACAACCAGATCAACACGTTCTAAACTATCCATTCAAATAGAGTAAACGTATTTTAATTTTAAAAGTATTCTATTGATTACTTTACAATATTTTGAATGGCTAAATAAAGATAAACCGCTTTATAATAATAGTAGTTAATGAAAACTTATTTATACTCACTTCTGCATATGACATATCACCAGAAGAATCTGCTATTGCAAATTTAGAACTTTTTACAATAACTTCTATGTTCAAAATGGTTTTACTTAGATTGTATCCTAATTTAACCAAATTTTGTAATGTATCACTCTAAAACCATTCAAATATAATCATTATTGAAGCTATAAATATTTTTAGAAATGTAATAATATCTATAAATAGTGAATTATATCATATCTATTATCTATGTATAAAAACGAGATATTTATATCAAATATTCAAACAATTTGACCAATATAATATCTATCTTTGTTAAAATTATTATTTATTAATAAGTTGTTTATTATGGTTTCTATTTGTGAATTGCTGAGTTACATGTTAATACATATAAATTAACCTAAAAATTCCATTTTTGATTATAAATATAAATTTATCTCTGAATAATAATTATAAATGCTGAATTTATTTTTGATTGAACTACACTGCATTTATTAAATACGTTATTTAGGTACAGTATTAGTAGGGGTTATAATGATTTATTTATACCATAATATTATTTATAATTTCATAATGATCTAACTAGATAGTAGATAGCTGGATAGTTATATAAAACGTTGTAAAAAGACTCCAAACATTCGAAAATATCATCTTATCTAAGCTGAATCAAATAAATAATAATTAACAGCTATTACTATTATTAAATTCTATTTGAAATATATATTTTTTACCATATAAGCTACCGGAGATGTAATATCCATTTCTATCTGATGGCTTCTATGTTGACAATCGCAATAAGATAACGTGTTAGCTAAATATACATCAACAATATTATCCAGAAGATTTAGGTTAAAAGCTGAAAATGATTTCATTATTTATTATTTAATCATCAGACAAATAATAAATGTTATATTATATACTTGAATTTATATAATAATTTATAAGTATTAAAATGTTACTATTATGAATTTAACTTAATTTACTATAAAAGCGAAAATAAACTAAGACGATTATAAGTGCACACACTTTTACCAGTTGAATCATTATATGCTGCATATTTATTTATATTCAATAAGCATACATGAGCAAATACTTTTATATACATATAAATTAATAAACATTTTATCTAAATCTTATTAAAATATTGGGTATATGCGAGTTAAAAGTTATAGGTATAGGATGATTTTTATATGGCATAAGGAGTTATTTTATACAAAAAATAGTGAATGCAGGATTTTAAAGGCTTAGATATGGGAAATATAAAGTATATATTATTAATAAATCATAATTATTTAATTATATTTATGTAATTAATAACTCTACTTTTTTAAAGAATTTTTCGTCGTTTTAGGTTTCTAAACTTAATTATCTAAGTTGTGTCTATTCGTCCGTATGTCTCTCTTTACATATATTTACTGATAACTTTATGATTCCATGTTATAGCTACTAAGGAAATTGTTGATTAGACAATCGTACTTTCAATTTGTTAGGCATTGTTACTAGGAAGAATATTATAGAAACAAAAATCTCTCGTAGTGTATGATTTTTCCTAATGTCTATCCATTTGTTTTGGTACCTTCGTTACCAATATGAATATTTAAAATGCTTATTCTTTATAATAGTCAATCGTTGACCTCAATATCTTGTAAAACAGTATCTGGTTTTTACCAGAACTGTCGTGGTCTTCGGACGAAACTTGTTAATTTTAAGTGCAATATTGCCTGTATAAACTTTGATTTTCTTGCATTAACTGAAACTTGGTTAAATGACTCTTTTTATGATGCTGAACTTGGCCTTACTAATTATAATATATATATAGATTTGACAGATGCTCTAATACTAGTTGTTGTTTAAGGGGTGGCGGTGTACTCATTGGTATACGCAAGGATATCTCCTCCAATTTATATGTTGTTCCTGAAATTGGTGTTGAACATTTATTTGTCGAATTTGTCGGATTGGTACCTCAAAGTTTTTAATTTGTTGTGTTTATTTTCTTCCTCAATGTTGTTCTGTATTATATGAAAATTTTATGTCTACTGTTGACAACATTGTTCAATTACATTGCAACCACACAATTATAATCTGTGGAGACTTTAATTTGCCTGAAATTTCTTGGTCTAATGATAAAAATGGCCTTACTTTTTCTTCCTACTCTCATATTCGCATTCCTTGCGTACCTGAAATATTTGCATTTAATGGTTTTTTTTTCAAATTAATTCTATTTTTAACTCCAAGGGTTCCGTTCTTGACCTTGTTTTTTACAATTCAGACTCTGCCACTGTTAGCAAGTCCCTTGATTCACTTGTTCCTCCTGATTTTTACCATCCCCCCCTCACAATATCCATCACCTATTCCTACAGCCCAACATTGTTCAATAGTTCGCATTATTTTTACAACTTTAATAAAGCTAACTACAAAGATATTATTTCATTTTTGTCTTCTTTTGACCGGATTTCCACAATTTACAATCTTGATCTGAACTCTGCAGTCAACGCCTTCACAGATGCTCTTCATAGATCAATTTTACAGTTTGTCCCTAAATCCCATTTTACTAAATCATCCTTTCCCTCATGGGTAACTAAGGAGCTAAAGGACCTGGTATATCAGAAAAATAAAGCCCATGTCAAATTCAAATCGTCTGGTGACCCTGCGGGTTATAAAGCTTTTTCTCTACTCCGTACGAAATATAAGTATGAATCTAAAAGGAGTTTTAAGCTTTTTGTTATGAATACAGAGAAATCGTTGACTATGTTTCCGAATAAATTCTGGGATTTCGTTCGTAAAAATCGGTCTTCCAACGCTGTCCCTAAAGTAGTTTCCTTGGATACTATCAGTACCTCTAGTGAGCAAGAGACTGTTAATTTGTTTGCTAAACACTTCTCTCCTGCTTATTCTTCGTGATCAATTAACTCTGACCTGTTGAATTTAAATATCCCATTCTTTGATCTGCCAAATAATTGTTTCTTTTCTCCTGATGATGTTTTCCAAAAACTTTGCACTCTAAAAAATATAACATCTTTAGGTTCTGATGGTATACGTGGTGATTTTCTTTTCAGGATACGACATGTTATTTATCTTCCCCTATGACTCATTTTTCGTAGATCATTGAATGAAAGTATTTTCCCTGATTTGTGGAAGATTGGTTCTATCACGCCTATTTTGAAATCGGGTTGTCCTTCTTTGGTATCTAATTATAGACCCATCTCAATTCTTAGTCATTTGGCTAAATTTTTTGAGTCTCTCGTTTTTGATTCAATTCAGCCGTCAGTCAACTCAATTCTGATTAATGAGCAACATGGGTTTCGTTCAGGCCGTTCAACTGTTACATGTAACCTCACTTTTTGTAATTTTATATTCAATTCTTTCAGTGAAGGCTCTCAAGTTGATGTAATATACTCTGATTTTACTAAGGCATTTGATTCTGTAAACCATAAAGTCCTCATTTCTGTATTGCAAGCTTCTGGTTTTTGGTGATCCTTTACTCACTTGGTTTAGTTCATTTTTAATTAATTGGTTTCAATGGGTGAAGTTGTTCAATACGAATTCTGAAATTTTTACTTTGACATCTGGTGTCCCTCAAGGTGGTCATCTATCACCCTTGCTTTTTTCCTTATTTGTTATTACTGCCCACGCCTCTCTTAGTCATTATCAGTTGCTTGGTTTCGCTGATAATATGAAGCTATTTATAAAGGTCAACTCTATCGATGATTGTCTACTCCTTTAAGACGATCTCAATTCTTTCGTTTTATGGTCCGAAACACTTGGTTTGTCACTTAATATTAAAAAGTGAATTCAATGGTATTTACCAGGAGACGTTTTCCTATTACTTTTTCTTACTCAATTAATCAAATAAATTTTCTCCCTATTGACACTAATGTGTGCGATCTTGGATTTATATTTACTCCATCTCTTTGTCCCCGGGCTCATATCTACAATGTTACATATAGAGCGTTTAAAGTTTTAGGTTTTATTAAAAGAATAGCCGGTGAATTTAAACTTTCTAATTCTCTTAAATCTTTATACTGTGCCCTTGTTAGGCCTATTGTTGAATATGGCTCCGTTGTCTGGGATCCACATACAGCGGATGATTGTAAACAGCTAGAAAGAGTCCGACGGAAGTTTCTTGGTCTTATTAAATATATTCTTAAAATAAACTGCCCTCCTCACGATTACACCCCCGTCCTTCAAATATTAAATCTTTCGTCTTTATCTGACCGTCGTTTATTTCATAATATTTATTTCCTCAATAAACTTCTCTCTGGTTCCGTTGATTCTCTTTCTCTTCTTCAGCTAATAAACTTTAAGGTACCTATACGAAACACCCGTAATAATTCTAATTTTATCACACCTCATTGTTCAACAAATTATTAACTGAATGAACCCGGAACAACGATAATGAGGCTTACTAATGAGTCTCCGTCATTTCTCTTTTAGTCTAGCATTTTCTTTTTTTGCTTAAATTGTAATTTTTATGTAATTTTTGTTTTTGTTTTGTTTTGTTTTGTATTATTTTGTTTTTGTTGTTTTGTTTTATATACCTATGCTTATGTATACCTACGCTTTTGTATAAATTGGGCTCACGCCCGTAAAAAATAAAATAAATAAATAAATAAATAAATAAATAAATATTAACATAAAATGTACATCATTATTCATATTATAATTTTGATTGCATTTTATAATTTGTAAAAAGTTATAAATATAAATAATTATTTATAACAAACAAATTGTTTTTAAACATTGTACAGAATTAATATATAAAAATATGTAAAATTATTGTTTTATGTAAAATAATAACTAAAGGACATATATAGAAACCGAGTATTCAGCACACTCGTAGAGTGGACTTTCTTAACTTGTTTAGTCATAAAACGTCGATAAATTACAATTTATAGGTCAACGAGTTTAATCAATATACAATAAAGGCTTATTTGAGTAGTATTCTCAATACTGTATTTAGAATAATTTTGAAATACTTTTTTTTTAAAGTATTCAATACAGTATTCTAAATATTTTTTAAAGGTATTTTGTTCCTTTAAAAAAACATTTTTTTTTTCTTTAGTTCCAAACATATATTAAAAAGATACTTTTCAGTTAAGCTTCAATGTGAATTGTTGGTTTAGATTGAAAAATTGTTATAACTTTTCAATCATATGTTGAATTAAATAATTAAATAATGAAGTACTACTTTCTATTTTTTTTATTGAAATTTAGATAAAAAAAAGTATTTGCAAAATATAGGGGACAATATTTTTGTAATATACTGTGTATATCCAAATCTTGATAAAGATAATATAAGTTCGGAATGAAATTGTTTTAAATGACAATTTTAAACTGATTTATATGTTTGGAAAAATTAAAATTCTCAAGAATATTTTCGAACCAGAAATCCAAAATATAAACTATCAACCGGTAAGAATAAAACTGATTTAAAAATCGAAACTCTAAATACATACACCCTATTTGATTCAATACGCAATATTATTCGAATAGCGGTCTGGCCTCTAGAATTGCCAATGAATGTATATATGCCACATCTAGGCTATATATTTAGATCAAATCTTATTAAATAAAAACTATTACCAAATTTCATATGATCCATGTTTTTAGAAAGCGCCAGTCCAAATAAAACTGTCGAATTCGATTTTTTCATTTGCTCAAATAATGAATATATATTATTTTGTAAATCTTTATCTACATTATCTCTTGTGTCATCCTTAACAGTAAAATATGTTTATTATTCATTAAAATGTTGATTTTACATTTAAACTTGTAAATTATGTAGTATATTTTATTTATTCGACCGTGAAACGATATATATACCGTATAAAGATTGTCAAAAATCATTGCATTTATGTTATTATCACTTATTAATTGATTGAGATACTTGTAAAATTTTTCACCACTTTCTACTTGCTTTTTCATATCATCAAAACTCCAATTGTTAACTATATAAACAAACTTCATTTTATTTCCTATTGCATTTTTTATCTTACGTATGTCTTGAAAACTTGCTGAAATTAGATAAATACATGTAATAATAGTTATTTATATAGCAATAGTATAGTTTATTGTTAAATATAATATAACGTATTTTCTGAATGTACAAAATAACAAATGTTAATTTTTCAATGAGTCTTGAATTCATCACAGAGTAATTTAGTAAAGTTTCTATAAAACTATTCCAAATATTTTTTATTTGGTTTTAACAAGTTTTAGATTATGAGTGTGAGAGAGCTATTGGAATTTCATTTTATGGAAATACATTCCAACCAGAAGATTAGATCCAATAGTTACAATTGAAAATTTACTCAAGATGGTACTATTAATGGGCCATTTTTCGAAAATTCAAAATATACAAAGAAAAACTACCTAAAACTGACGTAAAATCGATTTTTGTTATTTCACCTTAATTTCAAAAATAGTCATTCTTAAGTGGATTGGAATCGGCGATTGTCTCCCTCTATCACATACGTAACATAGCAATTTAGATCATATATATTTCCAAAGTACTGATAGATCTAGTAGTGTGATATGAATTCTAAAAACTGATCTGAATCTTTCGGAAAGTATAATTGAGATCAACATTCCCACATTTTTGATTTTGTCTTCATAATTCCACCTAATATTAGGTTAATATATTCAAATATTTTCCATTTTCGTAAAAATGAAGAAAAAAACACTTTTAATTTTAAAAAGTCATTCTAAAGCAGATTTCATATTATAAACATATCAGTTTCCATAATCCTTATCACATCACTAGGTCAATCGATGTGTTGAAAATGGGATACGTGTCTTTTCAAATACGGTAACCGTATTTGCTGACATGTACCTGTACCGAATGTATTTATACTTATTTAAGACCAAATACTACACACACAGAAACACATGACATAACTTAAATTTAGTAATATATTGATGGTGATAAAATTTTTAAAGATTTTTTTTTTTATATTTTGGGTCACTGCTAATAGCTATTGTAAATTTCATGGGTTTTTATTCCTAAAAGTAGTAATTTCGATTTATGTGACTTGAAAATTTAATAATAAGTTGAACGTACATTTTTCTAATTATATTCAAAATCTCAAATTTTAACTTTAAAGTAGTCATTTTTAAATTTTTCAAATAGTTTTTTAACGTATCAGGAAACCAACTATTGTTATTTCATGTTATTTCTACAAATATTGATATTAGAGACAAAAAATGTATATAAATTCAAATTTTACATAAGGGATTTAGAAAATGTTTTCCATAATTCTGGACTATTTATAGAAATTTAATTTTATTAGAATTTTAAGACATTAAAGGGCTAATTTTTAACCTTAACGTTTAGACGTGAAAATTTAATATAGCCTATTTTATTTGAACTTAAGATTATTAATGTGATATTTTTAAAATAGGGTCTTCCAATTTTTTTTAACTATTTATAAAAATATTTTTTCTTAAGTTATTTTAGATTTTAACAAATAGAATTTTAATACAGGGTATATTATTTTAAGTATATGCAGAGTTTATTTTTACAGAGGATTGTTAAATATACTAAATATATGATAATTTGAATCTACGACAATTGAGCACAAAGAAAATTAATTATATTATAATTATTATATTTAATATGTATTTACAGGTATTGACTAAATAGGTATATTTTTTATATTCATTATTCAATTATAGGTAAGTACAAATAAATATAATTTCCTTATTATTATTTATAATTTTTTCAATTATCTGTTGAATAATAGCCAATTTATTATTAGCTTAATATTTCCGTGTATAAGTATCAGTACACCTAATAAATTAATGCATTACTTTACATTGCATTTGCATTTTACTTTTAATTGCTTACATATATATTTAATTCAATAAAATATATATATGTTTATACTAACTTTTATCATTGCTAGCATATTTTGCTATTGCAGTACACTCATTTGGAATTGATGTTATTTTTGTTCCTTGATCTATACAGCATGTAATACGAAACAAATCTAAAATAAATCAAGAAATTATATTATAATTTTTTTTTAAATATATTATATAAATTATTTGTGATACATCAAATATTATGACTAATTATTAAATTAATTAGATGTATTAGGTTTTTCATCATTGTAATTATTTTCTTATACATATGCATACCAACTACCCCAGACAATTGGGTTACATCAATAAAACTCAGTAAGATTAAAAGTAAGCTTAGATGCCATTTTATGTTTTGGTAAAATTGTAAATTCATCGTTATAATATTATGATATTTAGAACGAAAAAGTGTTTTTAAGTTTAAGGCAATTATCACAAATTGGAAAATGTATAATGTAATTTATATTTTAATACTGTTCAAACGTTTATTAATATAGGTATTATATCGCAATGACATAACCTCTATTCTAATTTAGAATGATATATTTAACTAATATAATTAACAAAACAACACTATAATTTATACATTTGGACAAATATTTACTTATTAAACATTTAATCACATGTTAACTCTTCAACACGCTATTAGTCTGGTTAATTCTGATTGGATTTAAAATTGTAATGTAAAAATTAAATTTGAGGTATATAATAATATGGAATACTTTCATTCAAATTTTTTTTGTTAAAATAAATTTAAAGTTTTAAATCATCTTAATTCCCAAACTCTAACATGATCAGGGTTAGACTTTACATATTAGGAAAGTTGAAAATGATTCTAGCTATGACAAGCATAGCTACCAAATTATTGGATGAGTTTGGTAATTAAAATGATTTAAAACTGTAAATTTATTTTAACAAAAACCATTTGAATGAGATAAAAATATTCACAGAAAAATTTCTTTGGCTACTCCATTTTTTACCTTACGACCAAAATGTATAAACAAAAACTAAAGATCATAAAATTCACATCAGGATTTTACTATTTTATGTATTTACATTTTCACAATATAACAATGAGTTCAATTTTGATAAAATTTGTTTCGTTTTTTTTTAAACATTTTTATAAGTCGACAGTAGAATATATATATATATATATATATATACCAAAATTTTATAAATATTAATAATTATAATAATATAATATATATTAATAATATAATAAATATAATTACTATAATTATAAAAATTAAAGAACTAACGTTTTTACATTGTATTATGTTTTTATTAAATATTTAATTTTTGGTCTATACATTTTGGTTGTTAGTTCAAAGGTTAATGCGTTATAGTAAAAAAATTTATTAAGAAAGATTTCTCCGTTTTTTGTGGGAGGGGAAGTAGAGGTGTGGCCTACGTACATAAGGTAGGCATCGTGAATTTTAGTATTAATTAGTATTTTAGTAGATGCAGTCGTGTGTCAATTTTTTCTGATTTTTAAGATTCTATGAGATAAAATGTATTGAAATTAATATATTTTTATTTATATAACATTTTTTAAAGAATATGTCTTAATATTAATGTACCTATTGAAATACGACAAAAGAGACATAATATGCTAAAAAAATTTATAATTTCGATTTTTTTTGCCCTTTAAATTTGTTACATAGGTACGTTTCACATAATTTACTCCTTATTGACAGATCTATAATTTATTTTTTATTTGTAATAAATATTTATGGTTAATAATATGAAGTATTAAATATTAATAACATTTAGCCATTTAGAAGTGTATGGAATAATATAGTTTATAAAAGTTCATAGAACTCGGAATGTTAAAGCATTGTATATGCTATAATATAAAATATATAATTCAATATCTGAAATATAATTTTTCGTACAATTATTAAATACTACTGTAATTTAAAAGTAATATATTTAAAATATATTAGGTGTTACAATATGCATTTTCTTCTAATAAGCTTATTAAATGAACAATATAAACAAGATAACATTTAATAGCTATAAGTAAATCAATTTATAGCTTAAAAAACATTAATTTAAACTATTAATTGTTAAATAATTATTTCAATTTTCTAAAACCATATATTGTCATGAATATATGGCAGGGTGATTAGATATATACTTATCACATAGAAAACGCTTATTTTCCTAGATCCACTCCATCAGAAATAACTGTCACTACTCATGTTTGCTCTCTACTCCTCCCAATTAAATCGAAAAAATAATAATAATAAAATGGTTTAACGTAAGTAACCAGTATATGATATTTATATAATTTAGATACATTTAATAAATTATCGTAAACGTAATAAAACTTAAATAAAAACATGATTAATAATATAAAGTATTAAATATTAATGACATTTAGCCATTTAGGAGTGTTTGGAGTAATATACTTTATAAAAGTTCATAGAGCTCGAATGTTAAAGCACATACAATAATTCAATATCTGAAAGATAGTTATTTGTACAATAAAAAAAAAATATATATATATATATAAATACTGTGTATATGTATATGTAAATGTATATAAAAAAACTACTGAAATTAAAAAGTATTATATTTAAAATATATTATGTATTAAAATATGCATTTTCTTCTAATAAGTTCATGGAATAAACAATATAAACATGATAACATTTAATAGCTATATGTAAAACAATTTATAGTTTAAAAAACATTAAATTAATATAATCCATTACCCTGTGTGCAAAATCTAGTCACATAGACATTACATATTAGTTGCACTGTGATATGTGAAGTTTATCATTAGTTCTCTTTGACTTCTCTGCCACACACCCTTAATACCTGGTTTTGCGAACTGAATTTAAGAAGTGCATACGATATGACATTCGTAACTCCTCTGAAACGCTAATTAAAAACTTAAAAAATAAATATGAAAATATACCTATATTCACTGTTGCAAAAACTTGGAAGTACGCTGCCGTATTTTAACACATGACACATGAACATTATACATTTATATCTAACGCTCTAACCTACCTATCTACTGGCCGAGATACCAATTTGAGTAAAATTTGACTATTTAAGTAATAAGTACCTTATTATTATTATATTATTACCTAATTGTTACCTTATTATTATACGATTATAGGAACGGCAAAGGAAAGGAAAATTTTTGAATCGTTACAGCGTATTGAATAACAGCCAAAACAGGCTCGGACCGGTGGCAAAATATGTTATACACTAAAAAATTTAACACATTAAAAAAACTTTTTTGGATAGTAAAAAATTGAATTTTGGATTGCTCATAACTCAAGAGGAAGTGAACAACCTAGCCCGTCGTGGTTTTGGCTACCTCCTCTTATGCCTAAAGCCCCAATCTATAGGTATACATCAGGTAGATGGGGAAGGAACATGTGGAGAATACCAAAAAAAAGTGACTTTTAATATGTTATATACCGGAGTATATAACATACTATAACATCAGTTCATTATTAAATTGGTAGTATTATGTATAGCCTCAATTCAATGAGACTTGCATTGCAGTTAGCCGTGAAATGGAACTGTCTTTTCGTGCTTTTAGCAACTCCTTCTCTATTCCTTAAAGCTCATATCTGTAGGTGTCTATTGGTAACCAGTTGAGGAGCATGTCCCCCCCCTGGAGAATGAGTTTACAATGAACTATTGTTCAAACTGGTAGTTTATAATATAGACATTTTATAATTTATTCAAGTCTGCCCCTCCACCAAAAATTTGTCATATGAACACCGGCCCATGACTCTATCTTCTTATGCAGTCACTTTCACCCAAAAGTACAAATATAAGTAGATCTAGGTAATAAGTTTATTATTTTTCAGCTCATAATTAGATCCCTGGATGTATCAAAAAAGTAAGGCTTGAGTCATGTAAAAAAGTGCCTCGATTCATATATTAATGTTATTTATTTGGGTTTAAATTATTATGTACCTACCTACAAGTTTTTTTACTTGAAAAATTAATATAATATGTGTAAATAAATAATTATAATATTATGATAGTTTATTATTTATTCTATCACACAGACCTCACCAGCGTGAAGTTACAGATATATATATGGCATACGATATCGTAATATACGTAATATTTTCCGTCTATATCTGTAAAATGGCACATAGTTATCACAATTTGCCGTCACATTTGAGATCATAAACACACATTGCATAGATTACCACATCATCATTGTGCACACAGGGTAATTGTTAGATAATTATTTCAATTTTCTAAAAACATATATTGTCATGAATATAAGGTAGGGAGATTAGATATATACCTATCACATAGAAAACACTTATTTTCTAAATCCACCCCATCAGAAAAACTGTGGCTACTCATGTTTGCTTTTTACTCCTCCCAATTAAATAAAAAAAAAAAAAAAATAATAAAAAAATGATTTAACATAAGTAATCAGTATATGATATTTTTATAATTTAGATAAATTTAATAAAATATTGTTAACTTAATAAAACTTATATAAAAACATATTAAAATTTTAAATTCTTATTATTATTACATACCTATGATAAAATATTAAATTCTATAAAAACGATATTGTTATTAGATCTCTATAATATAATACGAAATTTAAAATTTATAGATCTATTATTTCGACGAAATTCGAACACATTTTATTCAAAATTAAAATGGATATTATAAAATATTGTAAGTATATACGATTTTTAGACTCTTTTTGTGTGTAGGGATTGTGTGACGTGATAGTAATACTGTATTAAATTTTCAGATCTTAAAATCTAAAATTAAGACTAATATGAATTAAATGACTAAAAGTTTAAAATTGCTATAAATAGCACAAAATTAGGAAAAAAATTACCAAAAATGTTTTTAATAATATTATACGTATATATTTTTGTGGTGTAAATTTCAAGCCACTAGTATCAATATGTATAGAGTTATGAAAAATTTTACCAAAATCGTGTTTACCGATTTTTATGCAGAATATTAATAAATTACCTACAAATGATTTAAAACAATAAACATTTAAGATATTATAAATATAAGCTTATTAAATTAGATATATTAGGTAAAAATTATAATTTACAAACATTTAATACTTTGTTATTAATATAAATAAATATCTTTGCCTAGATAGCGTAGCTGATTTTTTGAACTAACATTTATCTGGTGCAATAGATTATCCTTCCCTCCTTTCTAAAATAAATTTGGTTGTTCTTTCTTATTTTACTCATTCTCATTTTTCTTTCTATGTTCCTTACCGCGCCCACAATTACGAATGCAATGGAACTATTTATCAAATGTTGTCTCTTGACAATTCCAACTCAATATCACTTTGTTGTAATTACTTTTATCTTAATTCACAAAATTGAATATTTAATTATAATTTAATTTCGTTATATTTAAATATATATATACGTATATATTATAATATAATATAATACGTGTAATTATATTATAAATTTGTTATATTTTTAAATTATTGTTTTGATATCATTTGGTTCCAACTCATATTGTATATATAAATAATTCATAATAAATTAATATAACTTAACTTAATTAATTGTTTCAATCTAATTTATTTATACCTTTCTTCTCATCTAAATAATTCATAATGTAAAGCTTATTGACTATGAGTCTATGTATGTTAAGATCCGTTAATACATGCCTTCAAAGTTTTTTTTATAACATTTCAATAATAAAATGTCCAATAACTTATATCAAATGTGACAATTTGGTATTGAATAATTTCCATAATAAAATATTGTCTTGGGACAAACAACTTTAGTCATGTAGTAAAAAAATAAATTGTGCACATACCTAACCCAGTTTAATAAATATTCGTATAAAAACAGGTTAACATGGCTTAACATGAATTATAACAGGTTAATAATATTAAAACAATATTATTTCAGTTTTATTGCCATCATATAAACGTAGTAATCATTAATTTTACAAAGGATCTGCTGTAGTGGGTAAATGTGATAGAATGAATATAGATTTTTAATTGAAAGTATTGAATATAATAACACTTTTTCTCTCTAAACATAAGGGATTTTTTTTACTTGCAAGCTGAACAAAAATAAGAAGTATTTTTACGATTTCCAATCTCACCACAATATCAGCATATTTTTCTCTGAGTTTTGAAAGTGTTTTTACTTTTAGATAAATGTTCAGGAACATATATTTTTTGGGTTGCAGATGAAGAGAATAATAGATGTTGTGGTTCTTGAGAATTTTGAAGTAGTGCCTGTATGATGGTGAATCGAAATTCATAAAATGATGTTTTCTGTTCATTTTTAAAATACAAAAAATATGCGTTAAGTATAATAGCTGTTGCGTAATATGTATCAACACTTTTTATATAAACGAAGAGTTTATTGTTCGCATAGATAATAAGATAACATCTGATCAGGACGATCTACTCCTGACATAAATTTGTTATAATTACTAATGGCACAGGCTATTTTTCCTCTTTTATGTATTACGTTTTCTAAGTTTGCTTTCCATTCAGTCGATATACCTAATACTTTTCGCTTATTCTTCCACTTAAACACGCATATTCCGTCATTTATATATTTTGATTTAAGTTCTCAGGCTTTAAATTTTAGATTCTGAGCGTAGCGAGGGAGCTATTTGTTTTACAATGATGTTTATTTTTTTTTTAATTAAATTTTTATAAAAATTATTTTTTTACGGCGGTATGCCCCGTATATCCTTTAATATTTTTACATATACGTATACCTTCAGGTGAAGGCCGTATAATCTCTATAATTGAACTTTTTTATTTTAATTTTATAATAATGAAAAATTACGAAAATAAATTTGTACTGTTATACACTATAAGATCCATTTTCGTTTTCCTATAGGTTGGTTTTTATTACATATTACTTCAAAATTATAACATATAATGAATAAGGTCTAAGACAAAAGAATTTCATATAGCCTATAGCAGAGTTGGCGAATCTTTTTTTGGTTCAATTGCCAATATTTTTCAAACTATACTTAATAATTTAAAATAAAAGACAATTATAAGAATTTCTATTTTATCGCGTGCTACTGAAAATCGACAACATCCAACAAATCCAACATGGCACATAGGATCATCACCACTGGCCTATAGGTATGGTATAAATATAGTTGTGGATGGAATATGGTATATACCATGCGTATACCCTCTGCATTTTTACGGTTACAATTCTGTCCATATCCTATTAAAAAGATCTTGATGAACCTATAATTTTATTGAATTTCGTTTTAGTACATTTAGTATTAATATATACAAATTGTATCTACTATGTTAACAAATATCCTTTGAGCACTTCATAATGAGCTAGATTCATTGAATATAGGTTTATTGTAATAGAATGAGAATATTGTTATGCAGTTAGCTATAGTATCATATAATAAAGTGGGGTAATTTAAGATAAAATTATGAAATAAAAATTGTATGAACCATTATTTAAAATGTTGCTCATTATGTAGCTGTATATATTTTTAACTCATAAATTACATATATTTTTTAAATATGTTAATTTATTGTAATATTTTCTATTCCAAAATATATTGGAATGACAGCATGATAAATGGTACTATTTATTTGCTTTAATATTTCCACATCGTACATATTGTATGGTTGTTGACGTACTATTATTTTATTGGCAATTCTGTTCATAATATAACTTATTTATATATTAATAAAACATATTTGATACTTATAATATTATATATTCTAATTCGTATTTTCATATTGTTGCTTTAGTAAAATACATTTGAGATAATTTTTATTTTTTTAAATCTATATAAACGTTTTTTATGTAAACTTATTTTCAAAATTATAATATACAATTCATAAGGTTAAAATACAAAAAATGGGGTAAAATCTTATTGGAAAATCAATTGAAATATAAGTTATGTTATGGAGTATCATAGTTCAGATTTTATCCACACATGTCCAGTCACTAAAGATGATGTAATGATTTTCTTCTTCTTATTTATTATTATTATTTTTAAATGTTGTCATAATTTCTCGTTCAAACATTTCGAGTAGATTTTTTCTTCTATTATTTTGTAGTTTTTTGTTCTTCTGTATTAACTGTGATACTCATTATTTGTTTTTAGTAGAACAGTTCATGGAATAAAATATAGTTTTTCATTCTGTACCAAAAGTCTGTGATTTTTCGTTAAATAGTTGTGCTCACATCAATAGTAAAGGTGAATATTTTGGAATATTCTTATTCGGTACTTTCCATCTTTATTCTTTTGAAATCGGGATAATTCTGACACCCCAACCAACTTAATCATTTCTGTTTAAAACTATTAGACTATATAATTGAGGATTTTCGTGTTATCAAACTTTTAATATATAATATAAATGCGTTGCAATATAATGTAATTTTACTTGGCATGATTCTCTCAAGATTAATTAATTTCGGTATTATTATAATAGAATAATAATAAGTAACAAGTATATAATTTTAAATTTTTTATTAACTTTAAGCATAATGATACATAAAACCATAATCCTATTGTTAAAATAAATGGACGGACGGAGATATATGGTATCCATACTTAATGGACTGCATATAAGAAATATATTATATAAAATAATTCGAATTATTTATATACATTACGATGGATTTCAAAACTAAACTTTTGAAAATCAAATAAAAATTGGTAGGCTGTATTCATTATATTTAATTCACGTTCTGGTTGTATTTTAAATTACATTTTTCATAAGACAAAATATGAAATCCTTTCCTAACAACGATTTTAGGTTTATAGAAATTTCTTTAACTGCAGTTGAAACTAGTTCACGGAAACTATGCATTCTAGGCATTGCACTTTGTCAAGTATATGTGTGGGATATTGCATTTTATGAAAACTTTAAATTGTGTTTAGGAAAAGAGTTTTTCCAAGGAGAATATTTTTCGAGGACTTAAATTTATTTTTAACTGAATTTACTTGTTCTTTAACATAAAAATATACATGAGTTGTTGACTTCCAAAAAACCCTCCTTAAATAAATGTTTAAAAAGTATTGAGAATAATTACTGAATACTTGTTCGTTGTACTATATTAATTTTTTTTTAAATTTGGGCTCCAGCCTATTATATATTAGTTTATAATAATATAATAGTGTATATAATATATATATATATATATATATATATATATATAATTAATTACTATTAGTCATGAACAACAATATCAATAATTTAATACGATATTGATATACGATCGTCCAATATCGATATTATTATTATTTAATTATTTAAATGGGTGATGTCAATAGGGTGAAACATTTCACAATAGACTTCATTATAAACATTCTTGTGTAATTTAATAGTGGAAATATAAGGTTATAACCATTTCAATCTAAGACCAATTTAATAATTAGATCACCAAAAATATCTAAATATTCTCTAAATAATCCTAAATATTCGCTAGAAAACAATAATTTTTACAAAATTTTTGTGCCATCAAATATCGTAGATCATTACAATGAAAATTTCGTGACTCCTTTGCACTTGATTATTCTAAGCCAAATGTAGTAGAAAATTCACCGTTTTGGATATATGAGTATAATAATTCATGTGCCCAATCTAATGTTTCTGGACCCCATTTATTCTTATTAATGGAAGTTTAGAAAACTTCCACAATTCAATGTCATTGTTGCTTTTAAAGTCTGACAGTTATTTAAATATTTTATTTATATTCAATATTATTTAAATCTACAATTTTTAATAGTACTTTTGTTTTTGGCAACTTCACCCATATGTTTTTTCATTTCCTTTAGTTTTTGCTATGCTAGAGTTAAATCAAGAGAATGTCCCTTAGGAAGAACACTATATTAATTACTGTAGTTCAGTTTATTTGGGTGGATAAATATCTGTATTAATTAGGAAAACACTTTCTTTATCTACAATTTTAAATCAATTGATAATCTGTATTTTTTTTTACTGCACCACTTTTAAAAGTAGGTACATTTAAAATTTGTAAAGGTTATCTTGGTTCTCGAATATTGGTAACCCGAACAGCCAATAAATTCTGTGATGATTTTCATGCGTTCCACTACTCACGATTATACAGTATTAAGAATATAGTACTTGGATTACGAATAATGTATAATAACAATACACACTAATATTTTTAATATTTCATAGTTATTTCTTTACGTTATGAATAACACGGTGAGAGGATTATAAATCTAATATTATCAAAATCAACTTTTTATACCATGTTATTTAATTTTGTAAGATGATAACAAAAAGCTCATCATGCTCTTTGTAGGTTAATTAATAAAGCATATACAGAAAATGAAATGTGAAAAACTAACACTTTTTAACCATTTCAATATATCCCGATAAAACTCTATCATTGTAAGCTTGTCCTATTCTACTATTAAAACTTTTGACCATAAGATAACATATAAAAATGTAAAATATAATATCAGTAAAAATATAAAATAAAATTAATAAAATAATAATATCAAATACGAATACACTGGATATGATTACAGCAAAGTTTAGTATAATTAATCATTTATTTTAGATTCCATATAATCAAATATTTAAAATCCATTACCATTTATTTTTTTTGACAAAATTAAATAATACTAAACATTATTAAATATATTCGCATGTTTGATTTTTTTACCAATAATTTAAATTCTTTTAAGATAAGGTACGATTTATTTTAAAATAAATTGTACTATTTTCAATTATATAGGTATATATTATATGTACGATAAGTGATTACTATTAAATTTGATTAAATATTAATTAATTACATGTTAAGACACTTGATATATATTTAGTCTTTTATGCTTGTATTAGTTAAAATTGTGACTTTGATTTATCTTCAATTTTAGATAATTGCAAACTATTATTATTTTTTATTTAAACGTCCAACATAATATTTATCAGTATACGTGGTTTTTTAAATAACTGTAAATTATTAATAATTTAATGTATCGAAAAAAATCTTGGTATTGTACTACATAATGTTGTCAACTACAACTATGTTTTTTTATCTCGTATTTCCAAAATGTTTGAAAGTTGATAAAAATGAAATATGGTTATGCACGATTTTTATTGACCATTTGTAAGTCTTAACACTAGATATTTTCTATACCGATGATAATTCAATAGAATTATCTCAATATAATAATATAATGATATTATGTTCGTCATTTAAATAATTAGATCTGTATTGTGTAATAATTCTCTCTTTCCGAATGAACTATTAATAGTTACCGCATTAATTGTAGTCATTGATACATTTCTGTATAGTTGCCATATATTTTACCGGAGATACTTTGACCAGATACTTTGACGGAGATATTTCGTCAGAGATATTTTGATCGGCCACTTAGAAAATTAATATTATACAAATGTAATTAAATGAACCCTACGATATTGTAAATCACAATACAAAATATTAGCATTATTTAATTAATTCAATTATTATAAAATGTTACTATTTTAGATATTTCAAACACTTGGAGAGTATTGCGAAGAAGCAATTACTATGCGAGTAAATAGCGGTCATACATATACGATATTTAGGATAGTGGGAGTGTTAAAGTGGTGTGCTTTGAGTCCCTTCTATCATTATTAATGGAATAAAGGTATAATGATGTATACATAGGGTGCAGAGGTACATTTTATTATCAATAACTATGACCGTAATATATAAATATATAATGTGTACAATAATACATTAACAATATATATGATAATGTATAGTAATTTTACTGTCATATACTTTTACTTTGGTGAAATTGTTTCACCTAAGTCCGTAAAGTCATTGTAAATGAAAACTGTATTTTTCTTATATTAGTTTCCATAACTTAAAATACAAGATGTAAAAATAATTCCAAAATTCGGGACGTTAGTTTGAAAAATAGCAAAACTTATCCAAAATTTTATTTAACCGGCAAAAATAACACAATATAATATAGATGGTTTTTTAATGTTTTAAAAATTAAATCATTTGAATTATGTCTTTCTTAATTTAAGACTTTATGGTTATTAAATTTGAAATATTAGTAATTCATTATATATGGAATATCTATGTGCTTTACATTATTCAAAGTTATAGTGTGTGAAAAATATTATAATCACTTGAAATTCTTAAAAATTTCAAATTCTCTCTAAATTTTCCACCTAAATTTTAAACCTACAAATTTTCTAGTAAAAACTGCTATTCATTAGTATTTATTAATTTTTTCACTAGGTTATGTTTGAAAAATATTTAACGACGTACAATTTAATATACTTATATATATTAGAAAATAATATTTTCTTGTTTTTTAAAAATAATTTTTATTTTAAGGCTGGTTAAATTATAAAAATCAAAAAATAGTTTGCCTGCATAACTAGAAAAGAGGCGAATAAATTCAAACAAACATTTAAAATAGTAGTCGAACATCGGGATCTATATAAACTAATCTTCCGATTATTGGTCTATAAATACAGGGTACCTACTCTAATAGTCTTGAGATATTCTCATAGGAAAAAACCCCATAGTACCTATAGTAAGATCTGGTGAATGTGTTTGAGAATATGTCTTAAGTATTTAATGAACAAACACCAATAATGATTTTTTAAATCAGCTGAAAAAACACTTTATTTTTATTAAATGTTCTTTGAACGCGTAAAAACAATTTTGATTTTGATATTTGAATTACGATATTTTTAATCAAAATTTGCCTTTACCATATGTGCAATGTTTACTATTTTTTATTATGTAAATCTAGTAATAATTTTTCTCTTTTTACAGAGAAAAACGATGTCAATCGTTGGATCAGAGCAAATTACAAAGACAACGCAATGTACATGTTCCCGGTATGTGACAGCAACCATTGGACGCTGACAGTAGCCAACACCCAGATTGACACTAATATACATTACAACAGCTTTCAGCGGAACCACACCACGGAAACATTACCAATACTACTGATAAATTTATGAAGAAATGGCAGTATAACAACAAAATGAAAAAAAAAAAATAATTGGATAATAATCCGAGGGACAACACCAAGACAAAATAATACCTACGATTTCAGTCCATAGATTCTGGAGACAGCTAAATATTTGTTCTTCGGTAAACATTCAAAGACTAAGAAATACAAATTATCAGAAAAATGCAAATCGCTGAATTAAGAATGAATACCTACAAATTCAAACAACAAAGATCAAACAAGGTAAAAAAAAGACATCATTCTTACCACCAAAGAAAACATTTCCTTATATATAATAAAAAAACAAATAAAACACATAACAAAGTACCACGGTAATACATCCATCCACTGTCCACTATGTCCACTAAAAAAAAAACCTTCCTCACAATCTCATAGCAAACAAAAATATCGCATTTTATTGAAATCTTATAAACTTATATTAAATTACATGTACACACATTATATAACTAATAATTACTAACACTAAATTTAATATGCTAAATTTTTTTTTTTTTTGTTTAAGAAGAAAACAATAACTTAATATATTATTAAAATAATAATATAATTCAATATTGTATTATTTATATTATAATTTTATACAATTATACAAAAAATATTATTGTCATTCTAATAATAATAAATACAATGTAATGTACACTAACATTTTACATTATATTATAAGATTTCAAATGTATGCCCCTATATTTTTCTATTAAAATATAATAATACATTATTTCAAATTCAAAATATCTTTATGTAATATCGTCGTATTCTTATAAACAATCTGTTATAATCTGGCGATAAAAATAATGTAATGTACAGCGAGTGTGCCGTACAAAATGAACGCTGATGTAATTTGTAATATATCAATAATCTATGTATTGTATTTTATATTTTAATAAATATACACAAAATTACAGATAGGACACGACTAGGAAAACTAATCGGCAATACTTAAATAATACGTTTATCACTAATAATTATATATATTATATTAAAGGCATAGCTGGGTAGAAAATATAACCATAATATCTAAACGGCACGTGTAACCAGTATATCACTAAAATTATCAAGGACACTAATTACGTCTATTTGTAATATCCAGGCGTCAATGTGCATTTACTACATTACTAGAAGAAGCCGTACTCATACATAAAATCCAGATCTAAATAACTATGGTGGGAACAAAATTTACCAAGGCTAAATACGCCCATATAAGGCTCTTCTCACACTCTAGTCACTCTCTCGACTTTTACTCCTCTCAGTCCATTCTATCTATAGTTTCCTATCCTAAGTTACACAACTTCTTCCATCTAAAATAAATCTAAAAGATTTGATGATTAACTTTAACTTTAAAATCTCAATACTATTTTTATATATTATTTTTTTGTCCTACTTAAACTATATAATTTCTTTATATTATTCACAAACGGATAAAATACTTCTCATATCGGTTTATGCTTTAGTGTAGTGCAGGTGAACCGCAAGGTGATCCGGTCTCGTGCTATTTCTGGTAAACAGGTAATTAAATTGCACACTTTCTTTGTACCGGTTTATATTTTAGTGTAGTGCAGGTGAACCGCAAGGGAATCCGGTCGCATGCTATTGTGGTAAACAGGTAATTAAATTGCACACTTTTTTTTTTGTATCAGTTTATACTTTATAGTGTAGTGCAACCTGAGCCGTAAGGTGATCCGGTCGCATGCTATTTTGGAACATAGAAAGTAGCCTATATCCGTAAACAATAATATAAGAATAACTAAAACTATAAATCCAATAACCATCATTTTACACTTATTCCCTCAAAAATTTCATTTAATGAAAGAAGAAATAATTTCTCAAGCCTAAAATAAATAAAAAAAATAATCCATAAAAATTCCATAGTCGTGCCATCTCACTAGTCGGATTGTTTTCTTTTATTGAATCTAAACCAGCGTTCATTATTTATTTCACACCTAATTCGTCTACATCTTTCGAGTCTTTGATTTAAAAAAAAAAGCTTCGAAAACACGACTTCACGTATACCTACGGAGAATCTCGGCAGCACACGAATGGGTCTTACGCAAGCTATACAACATTAAGTGATTTTAAGTATGACGTATTCCAATTAACAATTTTTAATCGTAGTTAAAAGCGTGAGTAGGTCAGTAGGTAACTATCAATTATCCAAGAAACTATCACTACTACTCTTATACAGCTAATCAAAGTGTTTTATAACACAATATTATATAATATTCCGATATATCACACTTGAGTATATATGTATGTATATGGTACAAATATATATATATACATATATATATATATATATATACTATATTTATAACATCTGTAACATCTGTAGTCGCCGCTCGGGTTGCCGACTACTCGAGATATTCTTAAGTAGCTATGTATTTCGTCTAGTTACACACACACACACACACACACATGCATAATATATAATTTAAATATCAAACAGCAAAAACGATATAATGTATACACATATACACGTATAAATACGACTCATATCACCCTAAGTCTATAGACCCTTACTTTTTCGCTTACTACAATTCAATTATGTATACAGATAACTATAGGATCATCAGACTTATGAAAAATCCACAGTTCAACAAACGAACCATACACATTAATATTTGTAATTACCACTATAGTCGTGAGATATTAAAAAAAAGAGATGTTTTCATTGGAGTATGTGTCCAGAAAGGAGAATGTTGGCAGACATTATAACCAAATTATTAATATTTATATATAAACTATACAATGGGATATTGTTTAAGGAGAAGTGTTGAAATTAAATCAGGTACACTATATGAAGTAGATATATGTAAGACTATCATAGTATAAATTTCGTGTAATAATACTTTATATAGAAATTATGAATGAACATAATAACAGTTGAAATAATTTTATTAAAATATTCCGATCTTGGTGTCGATTGTTCGGTCAATAATTGTGTTCTAGTAAATACGCACACATAAAGATTATTCACGAGATAGGTACGTGTTATATAATTTATGTTACATTAATATTATTCAAACTCTTGATATTATTATTTGAGACTTGTTTTATGATTCTTCTGGGATTATTAATATTCTAACAATTTTTTATAATATTGCAATTGTCTTAATAATTAATATTTATACGAAACTACATAATTAGAATTTATAAGCTATATATGTATACAACTTAATTTAAATTAAGAAAAAAAATTATAATTAAAAATAGAAAACGTAGTCCAAGAAATTTTAGCCACTAAGAATTGAAATTGAGCAAGTACTTTTTGCTTTAATAATAAGGGTTCGAGTTATTTAATGAGTTCTTTAAATTTCGAACTAAAATATTAGATTCCGGTACTTAAATTCAATTCCCGGTTCTAATCCCCGTTTTTTGAGCTCAAAATCAAAATATTCAAATATTCACGAGTTTTTGTAAAAACAATTTTTATACTCAGTTTTAAACTTTATATGAGCTTTATTTTGAAATCCAAATAACATATTTGCATCGTTATCAAATTAATAAAATAAACCCAAAAGTTCTAACTATAATATTCGAATAGTATCAATGTTAGAATATTTGAAATACTCTCCTTAATAATTTGATTTTGTATTTGAACATGCTGCTTCTGTGTACACGATTTATTTAAATATCATATATATAATAGTGAAATTTGGAGTTATAAACAACTTTACTTTTCAAGAAAATAAATTTTACCTATTTTTACATTTGTTATACAGTGAATTTGCATAATTTTAGGTGTGCTTTAAAATAAATTAACTTTTATACCTGTGAATTATCCACTTATAACTTTTTAAAAAAGTCCTCATACATTGTCTAAAAATCTTAAATATAAATCATAAATTTTATATTTTGGTCTAATAATTTTTTGTAAACTTCAATTAATATTTCACAATACTTATATATTTTTTTCATTATACCTATCAATACTCTATACACATGTATATGCAATAATAATTTAGAGTATTTACTTTATATAAATTATTAATTTGACTTGTTTATCATGAAACAGTTATGTTTGAATATCAAACAACTTTCATAATATTAACAGTACCTATGACTAAACATTGCATAAATTCATAGGCATTTCACAGATCTGTTCATAGACTTTTAATATTACATAATTTATGACGACATTTTAGGTCATAAAAAAACAACCATTAATTTTATCATTTCAAGTATTTAAACATTATTTATTATAATATTGACTAGAGCTTATATAGTTTTTTGTACTATATATTTCTATCAAAGCATCATATAAAGTTTTGATTTAATTTTTTTTTTTTAATTTAACAATGTTTGTAGGTATATATTATATGTGTAGATGAAATAGTACTGAAAATTTTTATTTTCCAGAGAATTAATAATTAAATAAAAAAATGCATTTATTTTAAAATGAATAATTTTTTTTGGATTTTTAAAATTAATTTCCTAATAAAAATCCAATTAGTCAACTGTTCATCATATTAAATATTTTTTTTACTTACGTATTGACGTTTTATATTTTTTACTAACGTTTACTTAACTATAGCTATTTGTTACAAAGTTATTATACACAAATATATTTATTTAAATCCAAATATTAAAAATAAATCGTAAAATTGTATGGGATAAAATATTTGCATGGATATACAACGTTATCTATTTTGTCATCTGTTATTTTGTCGTAATCAGTTTAACATTCTTTTAGATTCTGAGTGAAGAGAGAAATGTATTGATTTTACAATGATGTGTTATTTTTTTATGTCCATACCCAAAATTTCTACCAGAAGGAGTACTCCGATCATTACAAGATGACCCGGTTTGCTAATAACCTTATCAATTATCTATATTATATTATAATATTTAGTATAATACCACATAATATTTTCAGTCGGAAATAAATCATTGATGTATAAATATATAAAATTATTTCAAAAACATATAAATATTATAGGTATAAACATTTCCACATATATAAAAAATATAAAACTCAAGAACGATAAGTCCGACCGAATTCACATGCAGAGTAGGTACCTAATATATTTTATTATACCTACCCATATTATATTTATAGTTGTTGAACTTTTGCAGTATTTATCAATAATTTTATTAAATATAATTTACGTATATGTTGTGTGAAACCCGTTAAACTCGGGCAAGAATCGAGCAAAGCGAGATTGGAGTTCATATTAAAATCCGAGAACAGTAATTTTTGAATTACTTATCAACTTTGTCAACCTATAAAATAAACAACAGAAAAAATTTATGTCTGAAGGACATTTATTATCTTCTAAAAAGTGAACTCCGAATTTCTCTGCAGATGAAATATTTTTAACATTTATTCATTAACAGTATTATTTTTCAAAAAACTTAGGTATATACTTAATTAATAATAAATCGTTTAAAAATGAATTCGAATTACAAATTATTATGTGTTTGAATTTTGAAAGAATGCTTACAGAATAATAAATAATTTTAACTGATTTTTACATGATATATAAAATATATACTGTTGATAATAAACAATAACAATGCTTACCATGGCTTCGGCATCAATATCCCATATGGTGTCGTATAACAAGTTAGCTATCTAGTGTTTTATATATCTGTGGTATATATACATATATCTGTAGTTTTACTTAACATAGAATGTACTTTCTGAATGTATAATCACAGAATATTCTTTCTATTCTGTGGTATAATATGTACTATTTAATTAGTTTTCGGTTAGCGGCGTGTAGTGGCTGGTGGAATTTGATAACCATTGTAATAACTGACTAGTTATAATGTTGGACGACCGTTAAAATTTGTTTTAATTTTTTTTATATAAATGTATGTTGTAGTTAGTGTAATAATATTAACATAATACTTAAAAAAATACTAAAAAAATATGTAACAAAATTTTTCATTTATTTTTAACTTATTCGCATAAAATTCGGAAAAAAATATTAATTATGTACCTATATATAGATATGTACTCCACACAGAATGCGATGCTTAACTATAGCGTGGTTCCGTGGTGGAACCAGATATTGGCACGTGAAATCCATTAAGATAAACTATAATCATCGTCGTCGATGACGCGTGTAAGAATAATATTGATATCGGCATCGTTATCGGACGCATTGCCATATTTTTTTTATTAAATAGAGGGGGGTTGTCGGACATATGCTGACGTAATTAAGTAGGGGGTCTGACATTTGCTGACAAGGGGGAGGGGGTCTAAAAAAGACAAAAATGTGCTGACGTAATACTTGAACGCTCCCTAATAGAGTAGGAGAGTCTATTTTTCCATTTAGTAAATTTAAAATAAAAGTTAAATTTGCTGCATGCCTACGGTCAGGCGCAGAAAACTATAATTATAATTAATAATAAATAATTATATTTATTTTATAATAATAATAATACTTAATTTTATTGAAGAATTTGGATTTTTGTTCAATTCAATATTTTTATTTTAGTTATTATCTATATAAATTTTTTTTAAATTAAAGAACTTTAATTTAAATATTTCTTTTCGTTATAATTATAATTTTTAGAAACTTAAAATAAATAGGTAGTTACATTTAAAAACAAAAAATATTAAAATAAACATTTTATAAATCTGATTTTTGGAAAATCATTGATGGTAAAATATTTCTGAAAAATTCTGAAAAATTCATATCTGCAGAACAATGGTCATTGAAAATATGCTGTAAATTTATGTCGTCCTGTTTAAATACTAATAGTAAATTAGTATTATCTCTAACTAATTGTTTCGGTATTTTTGAATATGTTTGAGCTAAATAAAATATTGAATTAGCTCCTGAATGTCTACCCATACTAAAAAAATCACGAATAGGTGTTTGATTATCAC
>JAIPRL010005065.1:0-34244 GCA_025469235.1 Pemphigus obesinymphae
GATGTGATGGCGAGTGATATGAGTAAGGTGGGAGTAATTGAAGAAGATGCGGGAGATAGTGTTAATTGGAAGTGTAGGACCAGGGTGGCCGACCCCAAATAGTTGGGAGAGAAGGCGAAGGAGAAGAGGAAGATATGATATTTTTGCATTATTTTTGTGTAAAATTTGGTAATTCTAAATATTATCTCAAGTTTTTTTTATAATATATTTCGTACTACTACTATTAATCATTATATATTTATGATTTCAAAAAATTTCGATAAATTTGTCAGTTAGTGTAACATGGCGATCGCGTTTATTTCGTGTAGGTAGTTCGTTTTATTCGCCTGTCAAAACATGCTTTGCCAAAATGTTTATTCACATTTTTTAGTCATAATTTTTTAAACTTAAAATTTTTGAACTTCCAACAATATTATTATTAAATATTATTTCTATGTATTTAGTTAAATTTTTGGGATAAAAAAACATAATTGTAGTTTATTTTTTAAGATCGTTATTATGATCAAAAGACAATTTTTTAGGACATTTTTAGCTAATTTTGGTGCATTTTCGATAGTTTTTAGAGCATTAGAATTCGGGCTCTATTCATTACCTATATAATAATTTAAATACATATTTGGTAACTCAATATTATTTTAATATCTTGATTATTTTTTTTTTTTTTTTTGTATTTTAGACTGACTGAAGCAAGTAATGTATTGGTTTTACAATTGTTTTTATTTTATTTTTTCATTTGTATGTGTGTAACCAAAAATCCTATGAGAAGGATAGTGATGTAATAGTTTACATGCTTATACTGATTTATGCAAAAAGAAATAGCATTTAATTTGTATTTGAAAGAGGTAATTTTTTGATTTTCCAAATAGCTTTTTAAGACGTAATGAAAAACAACCGAAAAATTCATACACACATGATTTCGGCCAAATTGACTATACAATTTTTCGTATTTTCTTAAATAATAATAAGTATTTAAATTTTTTACTAAATATGCAATTAAATACAAAATAACGTAACATTTTTTTTTTTTAATTTTCCCCCAATTTTGGGTTATTTACAGAAGTTTTCAATTTTGTGGTTTTTATATCATAAAAGAGTTAATTTTAGTTTTTATAACCTGAAAATTCAATACTAGATTAAACGTGTATTTTTCTATCAGTGTCTATTCAAAAATTAGAAAAATCACTAAAGTCACATTATTTTTATAGCTATTTTGAGTTTTTGGAAAGTATGTTTTATTTTAGTGGAATTTATGATAATTTAATATATAACTAACAGCAATACTCATGTACTTAATATATATAGAAATTTTCAAATTCAATACATCTCCACGACTATATAGTCTCCTACTCAATGAGCTAAGAGTTGTTATATTTTCTATTGACCGGTTTTATTTTTGATAATAGTTTAAATTAATTTTTGTGAATTATGAAAAAAAGTCAAATTAGAATTTGTCTGATTATGATTTATATAAATTTAAATAAAAATAATTATTTATTACTAATTATTATTCCAATAGTCTATTACTATGTTATATTTTATATTAACTTATATTAAAGTATTTGAATTTTTAAAATATTTCAATAAAAAGTATTTCAATCATTTTAGTATAATTTTTATATTTTTCAAATAGTTTTTCTCTATAAATAATATATAATATATTTTAGATTCTCGAGTCATTCAATATTTGTTGAGGTATCTGGGTATAGCAATGTGTATCAGTTGTATATTTCAGATAAAAAAGCAATTCCTATCATATATATTATAATATTAAACACAGGGCCGGAGACAATGTGGGTATGTTGGGTCGTCTCACCTCCTCCCCCCCCCCAGTTAGTTTTTTCGTAATTATAGTCGGCATTTTATTAATAGCAGAGAGCTGTCGGCAATTATATAATTTGTTAAAAAAAAAAAATCTGTTTTATCAGATTTATTTTTAGGCAATAATTTTATAATAAAAAAAATATTATAATATACGGCATCGGTAGTATTTCTATTTTTAATTCGGTAAATTCATAAAGTGCCGTCCGTCAGTAGGTATGCTATCGCTATCTCTACTACACGTGGGCCTATTGTTATCTTATGTTATCATTTATCTATTCGAGTATTGATTTGGTTAAACCATCGTGTTTAAATTTTGTCGTGTTCGTTATAATTTTTTGTGAAAATGTCTACGTCTACTTGTAAACGCAAACGAATTAAATTAGAATGCTTTTCAATAACGACTATAGGCTCCAACATGAACGCAATAAGTATGGTGGAAAAGGGTCAAAATTCAACACTACGGATCGCCGTTGGACCCATATGTGATCTCATCCTCACGTAGTAAAAATTCTAATGATGTAAGTACTTACCTAAATATTAAAAAATTTATATAATTATAATATAGTCGGTCAAATACAACTGCCAATACCAAATTTCGATCTTTTACATATTTGACTTGACAAAAGTAAATGGTTTTTTTAACAAAAAGTATGATACTAAACTACTAACTAATGATAAAAAATTGGGCAACATTAAAAGAACGCCGTATACTTATATAAGTTAGAAGTCATTTATTTTTCTGAATTATGCATACAGTATTATACTATTTAATTATGAATGTTATTTGTTTAAATATTTTTAATTTAATTAATTTGTTTATATAAAGTTTTTTTTTCTATATAAGATGTTAAACTTTGTGAAATAAAATATATTAAATGTGATTTAAAAAAGTTGTTTACTTCATTCTTTAATTCCGATTGACAGGTTTAAACACAGATTTTCTGGCATTTCAGAAAAAGTTGAAGACCTTTTTTTTTTTTGCTTATTCGGAAATTTTTTTTTCATTTTGAGTCGGCAAATATTTAATACCACCGAGGGGGTGGCCCCCCACTTATTTTCCACTTATTTTCATTAGCGCCGGCCCCTGATTAAACATATTACTTTTAAAATGGAACTTAATTATATTTTATTTATTAATTACATTCAATAATACACAAACGTAATTAATATTCAACCTAATAATAAATTGCTTTAAATCTAACGAAACTTGTAAACTTGAAAAAAATGTATTTTTAATTTCACTATTTTAACACGCATAAATAGCATGTTAAATTATGAATATTATTACTCTCATAATTTACTACAATTCTTCAATCACAATTTTGAACTTTAAGTCACTATTATAATTAGGTAGACATAATTCTAATTATTAATATTTTAAACAGTTCAATTTATATTATATAGTTGTCGGTTAAATTATTATATCAAATTAAATGATAATATTATTATAAAAAAAAGTGTTCTCATGTGGGACAATTAAGTCAGTATATAGGATAGAAGGAAGGTGAGCCCTCTCTTGATTTTGTTGAGGTAACATGAAAACCTGATATTAAAAATTCAAGTACAAGTATTTATTTAGCACTTATATAATATTCAAAATTTGTAATTTAAATGTAGTTTAAAAAACAATTGGAGAAAACAGACTTCTATAGTTATCGGTTCGAGGTTTTGATCGAAGTTTATTTATTTAATTTGTTTACTAAAAATATAAACGCAAAAAAATAGCACTGTAATGCCAATTTCATACGTTTATGAAAATAATATTATATTCTCTTGCATAGTTATATGTATGATTGAGCTTGTGTACAATTTTCAATATTTTTTAAAAAGATATTTAATGGATATTCAATATAATTACATTATAGACAGTCATATGTAAAAAAATTAGTTGCCTCTACCTTGATACATTTTTGCGGACGTCCTTGGTCGTGTGCTTATATAGAGTAACAGACGAAAAATAGATTTTACTATTTATGAATTATCAATTTTAATATTTATAATTAAAATTTTGTACCTACCAATTATAGCTGCTTGTGATTTATTTAAACAAATTCAATATTTTAACATTGTGCATTTTTGTCAAACAGACAGAATCAACACAAATTTAATTGGTATTTTAAATTGCATTTACAGCATATTCATATATTATAGGTATATTCATTTAAATTTAAATAATTGCCAGGTTTTTTTTATTCGAACCTTCAAAAATATAAACAAATGCACACGAAATATAAACTCAAACATTTTTTACTAATTGCCGTGTCCTAAATATGTCTAAATACATATATATATATATATATTGCGTTTATGGAATTCTTCAATATAACTGCTATGACAATGCAATAACTGAAATGCGAGGAGAGACCTATCTAAATATTTAACCAACAATAATATATAAACATTTAAATATAATATTGCATTCTTTACATTTATCATCTTTACAAACTGATAATGGTAGACTGGATATTGTACAATAGTTTATTATTGTGAATGAAATTATTGTTTATAATCAAAGCTGTGGTGAAATGCGTAATTATGCGATAATATGATGTGAAACACTTTTTCATGATTCATAATAATTGTTGTCGCACAATAAACATTTCAAAACATAGTTGGTGATTTGGTACCTATATGTTTTTAATTTACATTATTCGATTAATAATACAAAAAATGTAAACGATAAATAAAATAATACGAACAATAAACTATATTTTTTAAAATTGGTTTGTTGTGTTTATATATTTTTTCTAATCGCTAATTTGCAGATACTATTGGTTTTTTCTTTATGCATTACCATCTAATACTATAATTTTCACAAATAAATTAATAAACATATTTTAAGTTGTAAATAAATTGCTTGATTTGTCTAGTTTTTCACTTTAATTGATCGCTAATATAATCTATACCTACATCGTTTATGAACTGCTATACATTTATTTATTAAAACTGATTCTTTGATAACATCGAGATAATTAAATAATAATTTTACTTAAATATCTATAGGCTATAGCCTATATGTTATACGTATTACACTATATGTTTATATAACATATTTGTGCTATATTGCATATTATTGAAATGTTATAAAATCAAAAATACTTATTAAAATCATTCTCTCGGTGAAATTTAAAAAAATACTTATTTGACTGGATCATTTTTAATAAAACAATTTAGTTCATAATCCAACCAATTGTTAAAAAAAAAAAACAATTATAAAAGTATTATTTATTATCAATGATAATACAATGAGTAAATCGTAGTTGAACATCATTTATAATATAAAAATTATTAGGTAATGATATTAATATTGGAAATTACACAATTTTTATACTATGAACATATTTATTTAATATACCAATTAATAATCACGTCATAGATAACAATTTTTGAGTGCATATTTATTATGGTTTTGGTATCAATTTTTTAACGAGTATTGTGATATTTCAGCATTTTTTTCATATAGCTGTTGCAATAAATTTTTTGCAGGAAAATTGGAATATGAAAATTATTCATATTATGTAAATATTTCTATGATAATATAATCATTATTATTCATATTATTATGCATACACGATATAATACATATAAACATATCGTTTTATTTTCCACTTATATTTATATAAAAAAAAAAAAAATGCAATTTTATTATTATCGTGTTAATTTGGAGTGTTGATTTCGTACTATGATTCTTTGAAAATTCATATATCTAATATAAATGTATGAAATATTTTTTTTCTGATGAAACGTAACAATTCAAATTATAAATAGAGACTAATAAATATATAGGTACAATATAATGATAAAAACAATGTTTATATTTTGCGAATATATAATACAAGATTTGGGTTTTTTTTTATAATTTATTGAATTAGAGACTCGTACATGGGATATTTTATTGGTAAACGGAACAAGATAGCAACTTTTTCAATTGAAAAATTAAGTGAAACATTGTTTTATCTTAGATATGAGTGTTATAAAATTAACTATCTAAACATTAATTTTTACCATATTTTAAGGAGATTTATGTCTGTCGTACAATTTTAAATAAGGTACCCTTTATTTTATGTTTATTGAAAAAAAATAAATAAATACTTGATTTAAAAATATTAAATTGAATTTAAATTTTACTATTAATTTTAAACACAATTTGAATTTAAATATAATATCATCTGAAACATAGGCAAAGCCAGAAGGCTGCTGCAAAAGATAAAGTAGCTTAACCTAAAGATTTAAGAAAAACTAGGCATTAATGTTAATGGTTAAGTTGATTTTAAATTTTAACTTAACTTTTTATATTTAATTTTTGCTAACTTAACCTAATTTATTAATTTAAGTTATTATTGATTCTATTAACTTTTAAATAACAAGGTGCTTTTAATTAAAACTCAGTTATGTTAATTTTGAAATAATTGATATATTTTAATACAACATTGTGTCTATTATCAAAATAGTTGAATAAAAATAAAGTTGATTTTGTCGTTTCTAATAATTATTATATTATAAGACTTATACATTTCTTGTAAATATAAATAAAACAATAATACCTATATATTATAATATAATAATCTTCCCGTAATATAAATTGAGGAATATTATTAAATTTCCCGCCAATAAACAATATTTAGGCAAATTTTAATTTGCTATGAGAACTTTCCATTTGTTAGAATTTTAAAGAAAATAATAGGTACCTACTATAATGAAATAATTTTATGAACCTATCTGTTATTGATTTTAATAATTATTATTATAAATATATTGAAGTCTTTTCAATAATATTATGTTAATGATTTTTTAGATTTTAAGATGCATATGCTAAAAAATAACAGTATTTCCAAAAAAAAAAAAAAAATATCTCAAATATTAACTCGTACAAAAAATATTAACTTATAAGCTTAAGTTAATAAGTAATTTTTTTATGTTACGCAAGCATTGGAAAAAACATTAAAAAATATCTGTACCTAATTCTGGTTTTAATTATTAATGCTGACTCCTCAAATTAAAATTTAAATTGATGACATTGACTCGGTCAATACACATAATATCTGGGTCTATTTTATAATAATTATTCTGAATATAATAATAAATTAAATTTCTCATTAAACTGTTGTTGAATTAAAAATTTTGCCATGAGGGAAATTTAATTTACTGACCCCATTCGAAAATTCCCGACCTACTATAACCTAACTCTAAAGGCCTTACTAAGTAAAAATGATGTATATATATATATATTATATATTAATTGCAGGAGACCAAAAAAGTGACAAAGTTCTAAGTCGAAAATTTCCGCCTGTGAATTTTTCACCCCATTGAAGGGTTTCCCCCTTTTGGACTTTGGAAATTAAAAATTAATTATTTTAAAATATCAGTCAGTCCAAACATGATATGAAAAATTGATTGAGTAGGTATCTACTGCAAATATATAATTAAGTTTGAAACAGCTGTAACCTGTTCAATTTGACATTCAAATCGGTATAGGTTGATTTTTTTCAAAGTAATTTAGTAATTTAGACGTATCAATTTTTGTTCTAGAACTCCGGTTTATACTTACAGTAATGACTTAAAACCAATTTTAAAATCAGAAATTGGTATTCTCATTTGATGATAGTTAACGAACAATGTCTGATACCTATATAAACAAAATATTATATTAAATATGGATTAAGTCTATTACATATTGTAATATAGTATGTAGTTCGTCCTCAACTACATACCGTTTACTCGTGTTATAAGTTCATGAGTTCATAGTTCTAATTTATTATACTTTAACTTCACTTATTTGAATTTATGTTTATAATTATCTAATGAAATTATATAGGTATATGTTTATATTGATTATTATATACCTATATATGTACCTATACTATGATTATTATTTATTAATTATTCGTTAATTTCAGCACCCAACTGCGACGTGTGAATAAAAATACCTATAAACGACTCGTTGAGTTCGTCTCCAAATTTTTGAAATCACTTATTATACGCATATACGCTATATAGACGGGCCCAGTTTTCTGTGATGGGATGGGATGTGATGTGTATAATACACGATGATCTATACCGTAGTAGTATAATAATATAATCGTCTCACCTGCAAGTACGATGAACCCGTTTGCGGAATATCGCACGTGCATTCAGGACCCATTTCCCTCCTACACGCGGAGAAAAAATATATAAAGATTTTTTTTTCGAGAAAAAAAAAAATCGTTTTTCCTGCCGAATATATATATATAGGCCTGCAGAGTTTAAGCAGACTATCGGTTCGGGAGGGGGCGTGTTCGATCACGGAATATACCCGAAAAAGCAATATCGTCTTCGTATCACGTAATATATAAGTATCGCTCCGGATGATAATAATAATATTATTATTATTATTATTATTATTATTATTATTCAAATAATATGCACAACCGTCGCGATCCAATGCAACGATCTGTGCACGGCATGTGCGGATAAAAACAATATAGGAAAATTATTTATGGACCTCTCCTCACCCCCTCCCCATGAGTAAAATATTATTTATCTATACTGCAGCAAACCTTGACCGCTGTTAATATTTACGTGGAGTAAAAAACCAAAAACCG
This sequence comes from Pemphigus obesinymphae, assembly GCA_025469235.1. NCBI lineage: Eukaryota > Metazoa > Arthropoda > Insecta > Hemiptera > Aphididae > Pemphigus > Pemphigus obesinymphae. Next base: position 8,403 of record JAIPRL010005065.1, read on the forward strand.
AAAAAAAAAATAAATAAATAAATAGGTAGGTAGGTATATCTGAAAAAAAAAAAATTAATTATTAGTTATAGGTACGGATATGTATCTTGTTTACAGCTGACCATTACAATCGTATGTCGAGGTCCTAATATTATTTTCGTGGTTTATTTTGATATTTCGGCGGAGACGCGTATTACATAACGTAATACCAGGGCCAAGGCTGAACATAAACGAGTTAAATAAACAAGTTAAGTCAAGTTACTTTTAATTGAATTTTATACAATAATATATGGTTCCAATATTATTAACGTTGCAATATTTTTTATCCTTACACGTTAAATTACATATTGTTTTATTTTTATATATTATTTTTTTTTTTTATAAATCTGTATCTCTGCAATATATGTACTTATTTATTTTCATAGACCTGGTTGTATGTTTTAAATTATTGCATTTTATATGATCGTCCATAATATATAGTCTATATAATTAACAAAATAAAAAAGGTATGATTCGTTCGTTGGGTATATGATACTGCAGGTATAGTGCAGGATGCATTTAAATCATTGCATTCTATAAAATGATTTTGAGCGGGATTCTGTGTAAAAAATAGTATATGATATGTGTATAATTATATTATAAATATTTGGGGACACCATAATACGTATATAATATTATTTCAGTAATATAGTATATAGTGTACCTATAACCATAATGGCAATTGTATTTGTTAATTTCAAAACATTTATTAATTTATAAAAATTTCCCATTATGAAAGGTAGTTACGGTTTGAGAAAACTACTGGAGAAGATATCTACTTTTATATTATATATGCGTATTTATTTATTGTAGTTTATGTTATGCTTCAATAGTATGCCACGATGATATCTGAATAGACTGATAAAATTTAGCTAATGACAATAGTTTCTTATCTATATATTTTTTTTTTTTATTTAACACACAATTTAAACAATAGTGGATTTAACCGTGTGGATGTATATTTTGATTATCAAAATGTATTATTTACAACACGCAAGTGATAATCGAAACAAACCTAATATGATTTTTGTAATATTATAGTGTATGACTTTGGTCATATTAATGACATTGTATTTATGGGTGTCATCGAATTTGCTGTTTAATAAAAAACTGATTATATATAGAAATATTTTCGTTTAATTTATTCAAATTTAAATCAATTTAAATCTAGAACTACATTACTATTTATATTTGTATATGTATGTATATACAAATATATTTTTTTATTTTATTTTTTGATATTCAAAAAAATTTTTAAATGATTCTGTCATAAAATAAAAATTAGTAGTCTTTTAAATCTATGAAATACGAATATTACTCACTACTAGCATAAATTGAATAAAAATGTTTAGTGTTTTTATAATTTTATTTCAAGGATTTTTTCATTCTTTAAAAAAATTAAATTTTTTAATTTTGAGCATGGCGAAGAATGTGCTGATTTTACAATGATATGTTTTTTTTTTTACTTATGTATGCACATAAATAAACATACAAAAAAAGAATAATAACAGTACAAGAATGAGAAAGGAAACACAGAACGGGAGGGGAACTCAGAGAAAATAGGAATAATAGTCTATAGAAATAAAATTGAGTGAGGATATAGTTAGTGGGAGAGGATGAGAGGTTTAAGTATTTATAGGGTCTGTTGTACAGAAAAATTGGGGTTTTGAAGATGATATGAAACACAGGGTAACGTATGAATGGATGACAAAAGAATCCTTATTAGGTTAGAAGGTAAATTTTATAAGGTAGTGGTGAGACCTACAATGACGTATGGAACCGAATGTTGGGCAGTAGATAAGAAGATTGAATAGAGGATGAATGTAGCAGAGATGAGAATGTTAAGGTGGATGAGTGGAGTCCACTAGATAAGATAAAAAAAAGGAATGAGTATATAAGAAGTATTATAGGAATAGTTTCGACAGTAGACAAAATGAGGGAGAATAGATTAAGATGACTGGGGCACGTATTAAGCAAGGAAGATACTCGGGCAGTAAGATAAGTAAAGGAAATGTATGTTAATGGTAAGAGAGGTGAGGAAAATCGAAAAAGAGGTGGGGGATGTGATAGTGAGCCATATGAGGAAGGTAGGGGTAAATGAAGAAGATGCGGGAGATAGAGTTAAATGGAAATGTAGGACCAAGGTGGCCGACCCCAAATAGTTGGTAGAGAAGGAAAAGAAGAAAAGTATGTATGCACATAAGTAAATAATTGTCCATATAATATATACTTTTTTTGATCGAACAATTCAATTTAAGTTTTCTAGAAAAAAAATTTTTTAATAGTAAATATTACATGTATTCCAATTAAAACATGATTTAGGTATACGAAAAGGTAATATTTTGATTTTCTCAGTAGATTTCATAAACCCAAAGGCAAACTATCGAAGATGATCAAAATAAATTCTAATATAAACCAGAAAACAAGAGGACCAATTTTCAAGGGACTACATTATATGATCTATTTTCAGGAAATGTTAAGATAAATTAATATTTAACAATTTAATCTCGTTTAAATACGTTTTAAAGGTATTTTAAAAGCTGTGCTATGTCAGTTCCACTTTTTATTATCGCAAATTATATTGATTTTTTTTTAAATCGAATATGGTTTATTCGTTGTAATTCTGTATGGTCCTTTTCTCTCTTTTAGATAAAATGTATTTAAATACAATATTGAAAAAATATTTATCGTTTTATCCCAATTTTCGGCTATTTATAGTCATTTTAGGTTTTCAAACTTGAAAATGATGTGTACTGTGTAGTATTAAAAGTACGTCATATTAGCTATATTCAAAAAAATCTTAAAAATCGGTAGGTATACAAATTATTTTTATAACCATTTCAATTTTTCAATAACATATTATATTATTTAAGTAAAAAAATGTGTTTTAATAACGGGGAAAAAATAGGTCTATAGACGTAAACAAAATGTTAAAGTTTTTCATCATAAAATAGTTAATTTTAGTTATTACCAATAGTAATATACTCGCTTGTTATAACTTATAGTGGTGTCCCTTATTTGTGTATGATAAAAACAACGAAGTAGGTATATTTAAAGAGGTTAATATACTTAAATTATAGTAAAAAAGGATAAGCCAGTTAGGCTACATATCATCCTGAAGTTTATAGCCTATAGCTATTTAGAAACAGTATTTTCGCTTTTTCCCCTAGGTGAGATGGTTATTTCTCTTATTACGCCCTAACCGATAAGAAAAGTGATAAGAACATATCATATACAAAATTCGATCATGAGAATTCTTATGTTTAAATTTAAATATTCGAAATTTTCTTATTCCTTCTGTGACGTATAAATATATAATATTAATACCCATTATTTGATCATACGCTCGATATTAACGGTTATTATTTATTATTTAGTACTTTCGTAAGAGTATTTATATAGCCATATAATAATAGCTGTATAGCTAAATAACTACAGCGGTTAAATAAAAAAGGAATATTCGATTATCCTGAAAATAATATTTTAAATGTATTAAAAACGTTCCCGAAGAATCAAAAAAAAAGTTTAACTATTTGTAATTATTTACATTACTTTGTTATGATAAAAGTGCATCCTGCGAGTAGTATATTTAAAATGAAATAACAGATAGGTATATAACATCGCGCAAAAAAATTGTAAATGATTTTTTTTATTTTTCAATGTCCATTGACCAGATATAGTATTGATAACTTGGTAACACATACCCTTTGACTATAGTTTTACGGTATATATATACTTGCATTCTATAAACGTCGCGGTCGTGCAATTTATTTTACTTATATCTATTGTAATTATTGTATTTTTTTTTTCTTTTTTAATTGAGTAAAATATTCGACTAAGCGATGAAAAAACGTACGGGTTTTTTTTAATTTTATATTTTTATCCAAATAATTGTTGGCAAGTGACAAAACGAATTATTCGTAACATATTGATAGTAAGCATAATAATAATAATAATAATATAATACACATTCCGTACGCGTATTTGTTCCGTAGCCACAAAACTACATGTTTTTGTCTGCCAACAAGTTCAAATGCAGTATGCACATTAAATTTCTGTGGCCAATTTTATAGTCTTTGAAAAAAATATATATTTTTATTATATATATTATTCCATTTACATATATGCGTTAAAAAAAAAAAAATAAAAAAAATACCCGGTAGTAGATATTATAGTAAGTACATTATTAATGTATTATAATATTTGCTTCCTCTCATCGGACGGTTTTCGAATATTTTTTTATCAAAACATTAAAACGTATAAGTTCGGGTACATAATTACTACTTATACATTATAATTGTATAATAAATATATATGTCCGTACATCATACATCTGAAATCTGACAGACGAGTTAACCACTTTATCGTTAGTATAATAATAATTTTATTCGCTAATGATTCTCATTTTTTTTTTATAACAGCAGTAATGTGACTATAAATACACGCATAGTAATTTTCGTGTCATCCAGTGCAATTTTATTGAACGGAATTCGGACGACGTACACCATAATCATTTTTTGATTAATTAATCTGAACAACTAACCCGAGATCATGACACATAATCATGCAATTATAGTGATTCACACACCATATATATATATATATATATATATGTATATATTCATGTAATATACAATTAGGTACACTGTACCTATACAATTTTATAAAATAATATTTAAAAAAAAAAAACATTTAAATGCGGATGAAAAAATAGATTTTTTAATATGTCTCTGTAAATCATGTATTATCAAACAACGAAATACAATTTCTTTTACTCCAATAAATTATTTAAATATACAAATATAGCAATTAGATAAACGTACAACTATATATATATATATAAAAAAAAACTATTTAAAATACTTTTCGAATATCATTTTTTTAAGCAATGATTGATTTTTTGTAAATGAACTCGTATACATACAATTTAAATTACTGATTTTTCAGCTTAAAGTTATCATTTGACCTACAGCAGAAAATACATTTTTTCCGAAGAATGCGGTGACTCAGTGACAGATTATGGTAATTTTTTTCATTTCACTCAATAAGCCTCCTATTTTTTTAATTCGACCAATTTTTTATTATTTCTGGTCAAATGAAAACTCTCTGTTTCTATCTCTGTCTCTCTGTCTCTCTGTCTATCTGTCTCTGTCTCTCTCTCTCTCTCTCTCTCTCTCTCTCTCTCTCTCTCTCTCTCTCTCTCTCTCTCTCTATCTCTCTATCTATTATAGTATCTATTATAGGACAATTATAGTGTCAACCGTCAAAAAAGATACGTTGCATAAAAAAAATAAAATAAAATAAACAATAAAAAATATAAAAATAAATAATAATATAAGCTTCAAATCTGATATTATGTGTATAAGTATATTACATATCATCGAATATTAATTGCATACATTTACTATAATATTTTAATAAATTCGTAAGCTGTGTACTTACTTCATTGTTAATATATACATATATTATAGTATATATATTGTAAAGTGGTATAAATTAGACAATTATAAGTTGATTACTTAAAACTATAATTAGTTAATCTAATACGACTATATTATCCCAGTATACTTATAGACCTTTTTGAAAATGTATACATTTACGCAATGTCATAAAATTAATATATGGGGTCCAATGTGCATATTGGAATACAAACTCACGAGTATATAATTAATTTATATTTACTATATTAATTTTTAAAAAAACAACAAATTTAAAAAGATTTCGTACCTACACATTTTTTGAGTAAAACACTCGCATTAACATTTTTCATTTTCAACAATTTACAAACATGTTAAAAATGCGAAATAAAAATATGAATTATAGCTGATGACTTCTTCATAAATTTAATATCATAATAGATTTAATTATATATTAATTTCAGGAGTGGGGAGAAGCTTTAGTCATATTTTCATATCCACCTATTGTTTTATTTTTTTTGCTTGACACCAATAAATCTTTTACTCCCGGTTACAACAAATAGTCATCGTCATGTATTTTTATAGAAAGAGCATGTCATTTCCCTGACTCTCTACCCTCTAATCTATTCTCATAAGAATGTCTTAACACCTAAAAAAAATAGGCAAATCTAACTCCCCCCCCCCACTAAAAAAATATATATATATATTTAATTCTGGATCAATTATACTGCAATAGTCATAAAATTTTATATATTTCAACAGTAGCAATAAATATTTAATCATTTTCAGATAATAATTTCTCCTAATAAAAATATATTTAAGTATAGTTAAAAGTTACTGTACTTAATATTAAACGTTATTGTCACATTTAGTATTATCTTGACGAATATTATATGTTTATATATAATAGGTATAGGTATACTTAAATAAATATACACATTATGTAACACAGTTAGTTATAAGATAGTAAAATATACTATATAGTAATAGATAATAAAAAGAATACTATATGATTATTAGATATTAATTCAAAGATAATTACATTTATAATCATTTATAATCCAATAATATTTTACATGGGTAATTTAATACTATTTTTAATTTAACAATTTATAATACATATTTTGATACAATTATTTATTAACTATTACTGTTCGCTTAGGTAAAAATTTATAATTAAAAAAAAATTATATTAAATCCTCAATAAAAGATATTTTTGCCTTTAAAGATATATTTTACCGAAGATATTATTGTTTTAAGATCTATTTTAGCGGGTATATTTTTACTGGATATATTTTGATATGTACGCTACTAACCACTATTTATTGTATTTAGGCTATACCTAAGTAACAAGGCATTAATTCTTAATTCCTCTAAAAGTAATATTTATAGGTAGTTAGTTTTGATGACATACCATAAACAACTATTAATGAAAGTAATGGACACCTCTGGAATTTTTTTAATTTGTCGACCTACATATTTGTTCATATAAAATTACAGGAAATGTTATTTAGAACATATAATATTAGTTTACAATAAAAAAAATATATTATTAATTTTTATTTATTTTATTCTACATCTACACTGGAATACTCATTAATTATTAATCAGATTTTGCATACCTTTGTTGAATTTTTTTTTTAGGTAACAATTTACCTACAACTCGTTTGTTTTTAACCTAATTCTTTCCTAATAATCTTGATATTATATTGAATTTTCAAATGTGGGTTAACAGTGGAATATAATATAAGCACTGTATGATAACGTTAGACATTGTATAAACGTATCTATATATACTAACATAATATCGTATATATTTATAAATTATAACTTTGCATAATGTATTTTATTCGGTTTTCAGTTAGAAATTAATATTTTAGACTTAAACAAGTATAATATAATTAATGACAAATTCATATATATATATATATATCTATGTGCCCATAGAATTCCTTATCGAAATCATTATTTATATTCCTATACGCCTATTACACTACCTACCTGACTAGTTTATAAAAATACTATGTATGCAGTTAACGTATTTTATTTTGAATAAAAAATACGATCATGAAGCATAACGCCTACATTTAATAAACAATTATACTTATCAATATTACCTATGTTAAACATCTTCAGTCATTTTAATATTATTTTATGAGGTACCTATATAAAGTTTAGATTTTTTTACACATCATATTTTCAATTATACATTTTTGAATCAAGTTTAATACCATGTAGAATGATAATATAGAATAATCATTATTTTATAGTTTAAATTTACGTGAAAATGCATGTGAATAGAATACGGAAAATGCATATTGATTAAAATATAACCTTATGTACATTTTACTGCGTTTTCCGGAGGAATTCGCAATGCGGATGCTATATACAAATGCACATTTTTGGTAAATTGACTTTCTCGAAACGACAGCCAAACGGGGCTTTGGACTTCACCCAAATTGGAAAGAACGTGACTCGACAGCTCCCAAGAATATGTGTGACACCTCTATAATATACGGTTTTTTAATACGTATATTTAAAAAAAATAAATTATGAGTATATAATATATGAAATATAAGTTATTCAGTTTATTTAATAAAATTTAGAACTTTAGAAAATCAAAGGTAATATAACAAAAATACATTCGAGGCATATGTTATACGTACAAGCGAAAAACATTAATATTTAATAAAGCGGTCAATAGAGGATGAGCACTTCACTCGTCGGATATAGGATACACTTGGTAGAAAATAATATTGAATTGGAATGTAATGTTTTGAATTTAAATCATTTATTTCAATAAAAACTATTCTGAATACATTTCAGCGTAAGAAATAGCAAAATAGATTTCTTTATTTGCAACATTTCGTTATAATAGGTAGTTTTCCTTTACTATTGAGAAAACTATTAAACTACTAAAAAATAACCTATTGAGTATATACCGTCTAGAACAAATCTGTTATGAAAAACATCTTTATATTAAAACTCCTATACCTACTCATTTCCTTCTACCCAAAAAATTATTTCCAGAAGGAAAATTATATAAACATTTAAAAATTATCAACGTACTATCCTGATCGCATTTTCTACTAAAAAATGGGTACACATTAATACCGACTGTTTTAGTCTCTTTTCCATAGATATAAAAAAATTAACTAATAATTTTCAAAAATGATTTTTAGTTAAAAAAAAGTTATCTATAATATTATCATTTAATGATACTCTGTTTTAAATTTCGAATTATTTTCAAATGCATTATAGACTTTACATCTTTTATCTTCGTTGCTATTCATACAGTACCAACATAATAACTCACGTAGGGTTTGCAGGGCATGATCGATTGCCGGGCCCTATATAAGTGTAATTAGAAATGCATAAAACCGTAGGAATAAGTGCAGTACATAAATTAAATATAATGTGTCCATGATTACAATATTGATAACAGTCGATATACTAAATTAGTATTCTAAGTTTCTAAATTACCGACTGACAATAACAATGTTATAAATTAAGAAGATAACATTAGATATCTATACAAATTTAAAGTTTTATTATCGATTTATTTTGATAAATCAAATTTTTAATGAAATATTAAGTGTTAAATTACTTGCACATTGTTTATACATTTATAATATTATATACCTAGACGTATATTACAGTGTTTAACTTATCGTAACATTCAATAAACCTTTATTATTATGTTATATTCATTATTTTTTATAGTAGATTGTCGTCTCCAAAAGTCAACAAATGACCTCACAATTTCGAAATACATCATTTACTTTTACTATGTCCCGCATGGACCACAAATTTGGGTATGTATGGCGCATCTCCTTTCATTAAGTTTCGAAAATCGTTGAAATAAATAAACGTTCTATACATAAAGTTTGTAAAAATGTATAAATATATTTTATTTTTTTGCTTATCAATACTAGTGACCAATAAATCAAGCTAATGATAACCAATTTTGTGTCATTTTTAAATTTTGAGCGTAGCGAGGAATATATTGGATTTACAATGATGTGTTTTTATCTATAGGTGTTTATGTATGCACTTTTCATGTAGAAAACGTAATGCATAAAGTAAGAGTTTTCGAATATATAGAGCTATATATATAGAAAGTTCGTTCAAGTTGGTACTTATACTTTAAAGAGGTCATTTTTTGATTTCCCGGTAGATTTCACAAGCGTGCCCGAATCTCAAGGAAAAATGGTTAAATATTAAAAAATTGTAATGCTAGCTGTCTGTCTAGGTGCTAGCCTAGAGCGGCACTTTTGTAGGGGTGGAATTTTTTTTGCTCATTTGGAGATGTGGGTGTCGAACAGTTGGACTATTTTTTTTTTTGCTTATACGTTTTTAAAGAAGTATTTTAAAAGGACATATAATATCGCTTACAAAAAAAAAAAAAAAGTGTATAGCTTTTTTTTATTTTAGGAGTGGTAAAATTTGATTTTACTAGTGCACTATTTTTACATGAGTCGGCCCTACCAACACCATTATCCTAAATAACGGGTAGTGATTCCATCCCCTAATACTTATACCGGTTTGTTTTCCCATTATAGATAGTACATTTAGGTAATAATTTATTTCTCATACCTATTATAATATATATTTTCGGTTCGGGTTAACATTAATAAAATATATTCACTTTTTCACAAATATCGAAAATAAATTATGTAAACATTTTTAAAACACCAATTTATATTATAATCTATTAAATATAATATAAATATAGGCAATACAATTATCTGTAAATAGTTTAAATAGTCATCTGGACTGCCAGGGTAAATTATATAACGTGTATTTAGGTCGTATATCACAAAAGCAAGAAGATTCTATATTTCCAGGGAAACGATTCATCCGAAATGTTTTTTTTCTCTTCAGAATGACGTAATATCAAAAAAAAAAATAAAAACCAATAGGTACTAGTACGTCTTATCTTATATTATATAAAATATATATATATATATATTAATATTTCTAAAAAATTTCCCGATATGATCTCTTGTATAAATTCTTATAAATATATATAAATATTTTTTTTTATCAGTGATTAAACCAACGCGTCCGGTTAATTTTATCAGATATATACGCGGTATTTTAGCGAGGATAACCACAACTACGGTATGTGTTCAATGATTTCATCGTTTCTATATTGTATAGTGTACCCGACGACTTGAAATCGTAATTTATATAATCCATTAAACAAACATTGTTCAATGATGAATTCATATTTTCACCATAAGATTCGATACAATAATAATTACTCATTAATAATGTTTACATAGGTATGTATAGAGGTACCTATTACCTAAATTTTGTTCTGAATTTATAGTTATTACACAATGTAATTTGATCCGATGACCAATTATTAAATAATATACGTACGAATTATCTAATGAGTTGTTTGTAGTTATAAAATTTTTGTTAAGTATAAATTTATCGAATATGAAATAATAACTGTAAAAGTAAATTGGATCGCCGACGTTCAACATATCTAAATAATAATACAGTGTAGGTAATGGCTTGATTAAAAATATGTAAACATTATATTATGCATTTTTATATTATGGTTAAAGAAACGTAATTTAACCTAAGCTGTATTATACGGTAGTCATATTTTCGTCCAATTATAAAAAAAAATCCGATTACATAACAATATGCAAAATATTTTACTGTATACATATATCTCTATATTTAACACTGACGCGTGAATAATTTAAATATTTTCAATTTTTTTTGTTTAACGTAAAATATATTTTAATTATTCGTTGCCTGTCGGGTTTAAAATACCTAAATTTCGTAAAATAATTTGGATGTTTTTCAAATAATAACCACGTTTGGTCGTCATGATTGTTGATTACGGATTAGTCATCATTGTTGACATAAAACCATTGTATCTATGGTGACTGTCATGTAACTGATTTATTGACTATTTTTGAATGTCGTCATAAACGTTATACATATTATACTACGCAATTTATATACAATTAAAAAATTATCAAGATCGGAAAAAATATTGTTTAAAAATATACGTACCTACTACTTAAAATGAAAATGTTAATAATTATTTGTATGCGAAGAACCAGTACCATATCGTATAATCTATCTATTTATATCATCTGATTAAATATTTTTGTAATATTATGGAAAAATTAATATATTATTCTATTAATACGTTATTATTCGGATTTCAAGACATTTATATATTTTTTACGGAATTTTTGACATGTTGCTTTCCCAAACTACGAATCTGTATCAAATAGATGTTATTCCGATAACGAAATGACGTGTTGTTGACATTTTCCCATTTTTCATGGTTTTTTTTTTTTCAATTATAAGGTATTTTACATTCTGAATCTGATTCTGATTCTATTTTAGAATGGAGCTAGTGGTCCTTACAACTTTTGGTTCACTTTTATTAAATTTTTTTTTTTGAGATCAATGCTCCATTGAGTCTTGCTCATTACAATCATTAAATGTAGCACGATTTTCCGGTAGCAAATTTCATTTAGTTGGTAGGTACTTTAAAGAGATAATTTTTCGATTATTGGAAATTTTCAATAAACGTGTAAAGAAAAACAACTGAAAACACGATTCCGTTTAATTAAATTTTGTTATTTCTTGTTATTTTTAGGCAATTATTTTACTTTTTTATTTAAATATGAAAAAAAAACTTATTTAATTATAAAATAAAAAATACCTTTACGAATTGTTTGATAAAATAAAATGAACGGAAAATAAAATAAATTTACTTTATTTCGTAATTTCGTCTCAAATTAATAAATATAATAAATTAAGCTGTATATATTTAGATTATTTTCAATGTTTTCAGATCAAAATTCATGTATTTGGGCAATTTTTATCTTATATTAATTTATCAATAATAAAATAATATATTTATTTTTAGTTAATTTTTCAGAGCATTGAAATTTTATCTATATTAATAGGTACTGTATATATTATATACATCATGCACTCATACGTAATGCAAATATTAAATGAGCCAGTAATTAGAGAATGTTTGAAAATGCTAAAATCAATTATTGTTGTCGTGTATGACTTTCCTCTACTTTTTAAAATTACATTTCATATTTTCAACAGTTTTTTTTGGGGGGGTTTTTTCACAACTTGATTTTTTATTACACCTGTAGGTATTGATTTCTTTCGAAATTACAATATAACCAAATTAATTGTCCTTACTATATTATACTTTCAAATTAATTTTTGAAAATAATATGATTGTTACTTTACCTATATATATATATTTCATTCTGATATATTTTGTCAATACTGTACAAGTACAAAAGATGAGCGATTAAATCATCTTTATAAACGAAACTCAAAACATCAAATAATTTATAATTTATGGAATTGATTACGGATTATTCATTATTATTATTTGGATATATTTAATTGTGTGATTTAAATTTTAATTTATTTTGGTCTAATATGTTTTATATTCTAATATTATGAGAGTATGGTGGGAGTTATATAGTTTTACATTTATTATTTCATACTCGACACGAGACCACCTACTAATATTTTTTTCAATTCGATAACTAAAAATATTATGTAATACTCCAAACATGATTTTATACGATTTCTAGTAAACGCATAGGTATAGATAATATGTCATTGTCAGACTGTTGATCGATTCTACAAAAACGACGAATACGTGAGAGAACATATTTTTCGAACAGATAATAAATAACGAATTCGACTTGATATGTATGCCAGATTAATCGAAGATAAAATACAAAAATAGTAAATACTAAATATAGTATAATTATATTTATTGGAACAGATAGGTCAATGGTACATAATAAATAAATATCATGTACATGGATTGATAAACAAATTAATAATAAAATAAATTTTAAGTTTGAAATTTCAAATGTTGTTAAAAAGTTATCCAAAAAATTGACCCATCATCTCTTAGATCATCCGACAGGATGGTGTATTATTATAATATTTTAAACTTGGAAACAAAAATATATCAATACATTGCATTCGAAAGTAGATCTAAAAAAATTCGATATATGTAATATAAAAATAAATAGTTAACCATGACAACTTTATATTTTGTTATTTCCCCTAAATGTATAAAATATTTCCGTTGTAAAAGATAGTTTCAAAAAATGAACAAATTAGTAAGTAAAAAGTAAACTATTAAATAGAAACGATTTTTTTTTTTTTTTTAAGTTCTTTACTCGAAAATTTAGTAGGTATCTGAAATTAAAAATACACGATTATTCAAATATTTCAATAAAATTATGAAAAACGTGTTAATAGGTAGGTTTAGGTATAAGTATAGGTACAGGTATAGTATGTATTATAGTGTTTAGGTATATAGTAGGTAGGTACTTACTAAACAATAAATCCAAATTTTAGATTCTCAATAAAAAAAAAATACGTTAAAATCATTTCCAACTCATACTCAAAATGTATTACATAATATTTTTCATGTTTTAAGTATTAAATATTCCTTAAGTTAAGAATTTAACCATACTAGTAGATAGAAAGGTGTATACTAACCTAACATTTTTTTATCAGGCCAGTTGATGATTCTATTGATTTACCTATCTTTTTTTGTCAAGTGAACTTTAGAGTTCCTCCTCACTCATACACTCCTTTTATAATTTCAGCTCATTCCACAATATACGGTCGAAATCAACCAATCCACTAGATGGTGTGTCTGACTAATGAACATCTCTCCAGTATATACTAGTTTTAAGTGTATATAAATATTGTAAGAAAACCACTATAGATATGTATTTTTTCTACTGCTTTTATATTTGGGTATCACTCGTGTTGTCTGTAAAATAGAGTAGGTAAAAATAAAATTAAACGTGTGTCCTTCAAATGCACTGCAGATTACGGCGATAACAAATAGTAGTCGATAATGATACATTATTTATCTATATATGATATATCCTGACCGTGATAACGATCGTTGGACTGCGATATTTAAGGCGGTGTTCCACGCTCACCGTGTACCACGGATTAAGATGATTATCTTTTGGTTAACCGTGATCGTATACCAAAAGTTACAATGTAGTCCAACCAATCAGGGAACCGTTTCGTACGAACGACAGAAACACGGTTAGCGTGGTTTATCGACTTTATAGGACCAAATGCGTTCGTATGTATATTAAACTTTAAAGTATATATTAATATAAGAAGAGGGACCATTGCGTTTACCAGTATATATTATACTTTAATGTGAATCAACTAACATTTAACGAAGGCCGCTCTACAATACCTTTATAGTTTAAAACAAAACCGCTGTAGATGGCAGCGTGTTATTATAATATGATAACAATATCTTATTACATAATATAATATTATAGTACACGGATACCCGAAAAACCAACATTGATTAAACATAAAAGTAATATTTTCATAACTCATGAATTATTGCCGTACAAGATTTTATGTTGAATTTCGCAATGTTACGAAATTATAACGAGCGTAACAATATATATTTCGAATGCGTAATTGTGATATGTAACAAAATCAAAATCTATATACAATAGTAAATTATTATTAGTGTTATAGTCACACTGTACGTCAATACCTTTAGCGTTTCAAATATTATTCTTTCATATTATGGGGCTACCGTCGGATTAATCACAATAGAGATAAGGACTAATCGCTCATTTTGGTGAACCAGTTCATCGTTCATTTAAATGAACCAGTTCATTGGACGAACTGTATGTTATACTGTATTCCACACATATCGTTAATTTCGTTCAACCGTTCGCTGTAATGCCCACGTATTTTTAATTTATATCTATAGCCTATCATTAATATTTATTTCATTTGAATATTTTTCGTTCAGTTCGTTCTTCTGTTCGTAACTTCATTTCGTCCAAACATTCAAATATTCGTGTCGTTCGTCCACCGTTCGTTTGTTCATGTCGTTCAATATTGAACTAGTCGATCGGAATTTGTGAACGATTTATGAACCGTTCACAATATCCGATCGTTCATTGAACTAGTTCGTCCGTGAACGACACATCTCTAAAGCACAACGATTGGTATATTATAATATCTTCTTCTCTTTGGCCTTCTCGCCCGACTATTTGGGGTCGGCCAAAACACAATAATACTGTGTTTATAAATAATATATGGAACGGTTACCTAACATGGGGTGACTTTGATCATTATTTTATTAATTTTTTTTTTTTTTTTTTTGGAATTTTGTTTATACAAAAACTAACCAAAATACATAGCATTTAATTACTTATAAATACGATATGCTATACCTTGAATTTAATTTTTCCAATACCAAAAGTATTTGTCTAATATTTTATTAAATATAATAAATTGAAATACTGATCAAACTAACAGACCTATAGTTTGGGGTCAGTTTGATCACCAGTTTTAAAACGCATTTAACTATGGGTATATTCATCAAAGTGATCAATCTCAACCCATATTAAATTTGGTTCAGTAGTTTCTGAGTTATTTAGTTTTTAAGTTTTTGGGGCGAGTTTGATCGGGTACTAAAATATTGCTACCAAACATAGTTTTTAGAATTAATTTCAATATTAATTATTAGAATGATATACTTTGTTATTTATTTTATGATAATTTTAACATTTTATGTACACTTTGGTTACAACTTACTTGGTAGTTGGTAATATGATTTATAGTGAAATAAATCAAAAAAGTTGACAATAAAATATATTTAATTTAGTTACAACAAACATAAGTAGGTAGGTACAGCTAATATAATAGTAAAAAAATAATTCTTCTTGACAATTTACGAATAAGATAAAAATGTAAAACTAGGTCTCTAAAGCTTCTTGCGCATGCACACTATTTGGAAAATGGTATTTGGTTCTACCACGAACAGATATTACCTGTGGCCCGGGTAATATTGAAATAATATATCATCAAACGTTATATTAAAAATATCATTTTCCATTACCTATTTAATTATTCGTTATATCATTCATCATCAATATTATGTCACCACCGTGTAATTAACCATGTTGTATTTTTATTTGTGATTTTTCATGTTTTTTGCTATCCGTTTAAAATGTTAATCGTTGAATACCTTTACGGTAAATTTGTCCACCTACCGATTTACTCAATCGCATAGTAGTTATACTTGGATTAAACCATATAATATATTATACTGTCCGCGTATACGGTTGTTGTTATTATTCAATTTTCCCTATAATATTTTCATATGTAGCCACGAACGAAACGTCTCAACACAATATATAATTATATATATATATATATAAATGGGTACGCGTACTAACCGACGACTCGATAATTATTATTTAGAAATATATAAAATATAAACACGTGTTATAATATGACCGGATCGTGTAATATTATCGTTTTATACATTTTTACCCGTGTGAAATAATATACGCGTAGCGTTTCGTCGGTCGTGGAAGAAGAACTTCTTTTTCTTTTCTTTTCTGGCGGGTGTCGTTCGCATAATATTTTGTTATACGCACACGTCGCAGGTAGGTATATATCTTCTGATGCGGTCGGCCGCCACTGACTATATTTTATCTATATTGGAAGCGTCCCGTTACAATATATACAAGGCTACAAGGTACGTGCACCGCTGTCGCCACTGTCAGTAAGTGTGTTATTCTTCTTTCCGTCCCATATGTACGCGTGTCCATATTATAATACGCTAATAATAAATTAAAAAACCGCACTCCTCCGCCAATCCGTGTGAAACGGACGAGCGGAATTTCCGCACGGTCATTTTATCCTCTCTTCCGGGCCCACTACACCGCATATATGTGTGTATGTATACATATATAACAATAATATCTATATACAGGTGTACTACATTATATATATATATATATATACGTATATACAGTAGTCACTCGCGATAATTTCGAAATTCAGCTAGGGGACCCGAGCTGAAAATTCGATTTATTAGGTACGAAATTTTCGAATGATCGAGGGAAAAAAAATTAATTAGAAATTAAAGAGCGGTGAAAAATTGTACGTATTACATTTGTCTTGACATTTATATTCATCATACGTATATGATATATTACGTATTTTATTTTGCATTTCTCAATTTACATATTTTATTCATTATAGTATATTATTATATTTTATATTATGGCGCGCTGCTGATCAACTAAAAAAACGCTGGCAAAACATACTGCAGTGGAGAAATAAAGATATGGCAGAACGGGAACAAGGAAGGAGAAAAGCTGGCGGAGGGCAAATTTCACTATAACTATATGAATCAATATCATCGTTTGATGAACTTATAGATTTAAATACAAAATTTAATACTGAAATTCAAAATATAATGAACTATGATCATTTAAAAATGATTTACACCAATGAAAGTACCGATATATTTAATGAATGTAAGTACTTAACTATTTAGCAACATTTTTGAAATAGTCAATAGGCACTGTACTTATATAACCTGTATATGAAAATAATAATCAATGTGACATAACTGCTTTAAATTTATATGAACTAATTAGTGTTTGAAATAAATGTTCCAAAAACTGATATAGTTAAATTAAGTTATTACGGTATACTTACATTATAGTTTTTTTATACCATGTGTAATGTATTGTAATGTAATGTACCTTTATTAATATTATAATTGTATATTAGTATTATTGTATATTTTATTCTATATAAAGTCTTACACTACAATAATTTTTTAAAATATATTTAATGTACCTATATATATATATCTATATATATAGTTTTATAAGAATACCTCCACGGTTTCCACATGCCTGTCGTGTAGAAGTCGACTAATTGAGGTTGCGTCAGGCCGACAGCCGCATAAAACTTGTCAAAAAGATATGAGGAGTCTTGAAATGAATATAGGCGAGTTTTCCTATCTCGGATGTTCGAGTAAATTTTATAAGGCAGTGTTAAGACCTGCAATGATGTATGGAACAGAATGTTGGGCAGTAGATAGAAAGATAGAACAGAGAATAAGTGTCGCTGAGATGAAAATGTCAAGGTGGATGAGTGGAGATACTATAGAGGATAAAATAAGGAATGAGTATATCAGAGGTAGTATAGGGGTAGCTTCGATAGTAGAAAAAATGAGAGAGAATAGATTAAGATGGCTCGGGCATGTATTAAGGAGGGAAAAGACTGAGGCAGTAAGATTAGTAAGGGAAATGCATGTTGTTGGTAAGAGCGGGAGAGGAAAACCGAAAAAGAGATGGGGGGATGTGATGGCGAGTGATATGAGGAAGGTGGGAGTAAGTGAAGAAGATGCGGGAGATAGAGTTAAGTGGAAGTGTTGGATCAGGGTGGCCGACCTCAAATAGTTGGGAGAGAAGGCGAAGGAGAAGAAGAAGAAGATAGTATTATTATATTTTACATATAAAAGAAATCTGTTTTGTTTTATGATAAATTGTTGGCCGCAATATGGTCCATAACGTTATCTAACTATTAAACTGATAGCATTGAAAATTGTATCGCATCTTTTTTCGTCCATTTCAGATGGCTCAAAAAATTTACGCAATCCTGACAAAAAAGATTTTGCTTTTTTGAAGGATATGACAGGAACCTCCGTCTCTTCTTCCTCGTCACCATTGTCAGAATTTTGTACATTATGTACAATTGAACAATATGTATAATCGAGTTTAAAGAAATTCGAATTATAGAGGTTCTGGGAAAAGAAATTCGAATTTTAGAGTGTCTCCCACCGACAGACATTTCGAATTATCGAGGGGACCGAAATATATGTATTTTCTTTTATTTATACAGGTTTTTTCAGGAGACCAAGCTCTTAGTTCGATTTATGGAGTTTTTCGAATTATTAAGTGAATATTGTATTACTATATATATATATATATATATATATATATTGTACTATATTATATTATATTGTTCTATATCGGGAGGTGGCCATAGGCATAAAAATGAAAAGTAAGAAAAACATCAAATTACAATATGGACATGTGCGAAAAATATATTTTGATAAAAATATTGTATTGTATTTCCTACCTTATTTATACCTGAACTATTAAGATTAATATTAATTAACACTGACTCTGTGCCATGTATTCCGCGTTTGTTTATTTTTTCAACATTGGGGTTGCAAAACCTAGATATAGTGATAATATCATCCATATAAACAATTTTTAAATTTTAAAATACAATAAATTTAATAAAAAAAATCGTGTTCTGAGTTACAACTACCGTATTTCTTATTAAAGTATTTCTTATGGTTTTTTTATTTTTATATTGTATTAGGTATAGGTACTATATTATATAATTGTAGTTAATTAGGTACCCACCTAATTACTTAATAATATTTTCCAAAATGGCAAAACGAAATTATTTGATGGTACTAAATTCTTATAACGAAGAGTTATTGTTATACAGAAAAAAAGTAATCATACTGAGTGCAAATCAAATTCAGATTTTAATTACCTAGTCAATATAATATTATATATAGTCTATATAATTATTAATAAACAATCGGTTATTAGTAACCATGATCAAACCACATCAAACATACGCTGTAAAGTAGAGCAATGTTCAACTACTGGTAACCTGTGTTAACAGGTTTAACCATGATTATGAAACCCATATTATTATCTATTTTCGACCAATCAGATTGCTTGAAATTATTTGGTCTATACGGTTTACATGGACACGGAGACAGTCAAGTGAATTACAACGCTTAATTGTTATCGGGAAAAATAGATAATTATTGATAAAAATTAGTGTAACTTCGAACAAAGTGAATAAAGTATTTCGCTCCTTCGTATATGGTCACACTGTAATTCGCTGTTTTGATTGCTTCATATTGCTATGCATACGAATAAATTATGTAAAGGCATCTCTATATTATACTCTATGGTCTATACCATGGCTAAATATCTAGGTATGTCAGCAATTCGAACTGCGCATGTGTACTAACGTCATCTGCCGATGAAATTAATAATATATAGATATACCTATGCTCATTTGTCTACGTTTAAAAATCCTCGGCAGGTGACGTCACATTTTCTGTTTTTATCCCATGAATGGCACAACTGGACGGGAAACGTAAATATTGCTGTCATACCTAGATATTTAGCCATGGTCTATACCACCTACATACGGTATAGGTTATGTCGCGGTAAAGACCAACGTGACTTGTGGAATTTCTCGAATTTTGTAAAGTCTGAGACGCTATAAAATGCACAATAAATTCACGTCACCGTGCGGGGGGGACATCGCGTACCGCGACAGCCAAACGTGCATGTCGAATTATACATAATTCTGCCATCTTATATACATATATATATATATATATATATATGCGGTAACCGGTAAAACTAAAAAGTCAATTATTGTTGGAAAAATGACATTTTTATCTTTTTTTTTAGTATCTATAAATATAGGTGTATATGATTGTACAGTAGTTAAACGATATTTAAATTTGAACTTTGAAATACTAAAACCACGCGTGAAAGAACGGCGTGCCCGGCGAGTAGACCCGAGTCGGACCGCCGGCCTATCCTGATTTTCAACCCTTCAGTAGTAATAATAATTAATGTTCTTTTTAAAATCACGAGCAATAAACAAAATGTATTTATGTATGTCCTAGTTATAGTATACATATTAGTATATCTTATTTTATGGACATTTTTCATACGTACACTCTGCTAAAATATATGACAAGTGTAGCGAATAATAATATTCAGGAGCAATAGGGATGCTGTAGCATCCTAGCACCCCAGTCAGTCCGTGCTTGTTGAAGAGTTTGCCAAATTGAAAAATAGAAGAGTTCAATTTGTACTAAATAGATATTTAAGTACCCAATAATCATGAAAATAATGTTTTGTGTATCTTCGCTCAATAACGTGTTTTAATTTAATTTTACTTTTTAATAATTATAATTAATATTAAAACGCCGGTCAGTAGGGGATGGAAGCATTTATAGCTCATCGGATGGTATACTGATGGTAAATATATAATTGAACTTGAAATCAATGATATAACTATTCTGAGCGAAGCTTCTATGTATACAAAATGAGTATTAATATTAGCATTTATATGGAAATATAAAAATTAGACGTCAATATAGATACATATAGTGCTACAGTAAATATTTGGTGTAAATTTCAAGTATTTTAAGTTTTCAATTTAAAGTAGTTTTCGATTTTTTTTAGTTATGAGTATTAGATATCATCTAGGTATATAGTCGGTTACAATTACTTGTTTATTTGTTATTTTCTAGTTTATAACAACTTTTCATGATATTTCCTTTATAAAAGGTAGTTTTTCGTTACGCTTTTGAAACCTATTTAGAAAATCAAAAAATTATCTATATAAAGTACGAAAAAGAACGAATTTCCTATTCAAAACCTCTATACCATAAAATGTTTTCGTCCAAAAAGTTGTAACCATATTACATACATAAATACATATGCATAAAAAAATATTCTTAAATGAATACATTCATCACTACGTTCAGAACCTAAAAAAATAAAAGTTATAATATATGATGATTGATTATTACAATTAGTAGGTATATGAGACTATTAAGTAAATCAAAAAAATATATTGAAAATTCTTATTTAAAAAAAAAAAAAAAACGTGTACCATAGAAATTATACCTTAACCGGGCCTGTCCTTAATTTTGATATTGATTGATAATTGATTACATCTATGTAATGAAAATGATAAAAATGGATGCAGAATGTATTCAAACTAACAATAACGTCATTTTTGACTATAGTGACTCTCTTTTCCACTAGGAGAGCAGTATGCTGTCGTTCCCTCACGCATGTTCCATATATTTACACGTCGAGTCTAGTAAGAGACTACTATCGATACATATAATATATGTACTGTATATACGGTTGTTCGTTTTCATGATGTATACCCGAACTTCCTATAAATATTGTTATACATTTTCGTTTAATAGCCATGTAAAATAATACGGTTTTCATTCGTCCGAAAATTAGATAATAATATTCCGAATTATTTCGGCCAAAAAAAAAATCAAAAAAAAATCATAATATTATGAGAAATAATGTATTATTGAAAAAACTTTTACGATTTAAACATTTCATTAACCCAGGGACACCACAGCAAGATGGTCTTAATTTCCAATAAATATTTTTTTTTTATTTTATTTAAAAAGGTTGATGATATATAGAGAATAGTTAACCACTAAATCACTGCGGCATTGCGAGTCACGTCAAAACTACATAGGTACATATTACATATAATTAATATATATCCACTGCCACCTAAAAATTAAATATTTTACGAAGTTAGTTCGATGTCACATCCCAAAACAAGTTTTACGTAAAATATATATTCTATTATTCACACTGTACAGTGTATACAGTGTACAGTATTAAATGTCACAGTGTCCTCAACTTGTATGCGTAAACAACGGTTAATTGTCATTTCGAAATAATAGGTATCTGTTTCATTTCACATTACTAATTGACTGTCAAGGCAACAAATTTAAATTGTTTGATTTTAAAATATAGTCTTTTCTGTTTGAAATATGAGATTAATAGGATCAATTTTTTAAAAAAAAATATCCTATACTTAATATGTTTTTTTTTTTTTTTTGTATTTGAACTTCTACTCATTTTTCATGTCCTCCTTTGGATTTTACGTCGAAATCACTTTATAAATTAACCACATAATACATCATTAAAAAGTGAAAACACACACACACATATATGTATTTTTTTAGTTTATTAAATATACTATCTAATATAGTATGTAGAATTTTATATTGCCAAATTTTTCTTGGAACAGTGAAGATAACTTAGACCAGCTTTTTTTACATTTTACAGTACCTACACAATATGTTATGTGGACATTATCAATCAACATAAATCAATAAAATGTGTTTGATATATTATTACGTACCGACGGCCGATGACTAACGTCGTTTGTTACTGAATAATTTTCTTTTTTTATAAAAATGCCGGTACCTGTAATAATAACACGATATATAAGAGTATAAATGAAAAAAAAAAGAAATAAAAATATAAAAAAAAATCTATGCATCATCAGCAGGACACATAGGTCATGGTGATTATTTTATATTATTTATATTATCGGATAATAATTAATTGGCAGATTGATTTTCGATCGAAAGGTCACGGTGGATCCCGTACGTTATTGAGACGATCTCCCCGGAACAAGACGGGTACCTGTTACTCGCTGCCAGTGCTGCGTCATATACCGATCGGTATAAATCTGAGGCCGATGACGTAAGACCATCTCATCTATCATTGACCACCATCGGAAATACTACGTCATATGCCTGTAATATATTTTAATGGCGCGTTGTTCATTTTGTACATAAAAAAAAAAAAAAAAAAAAAAAAAAAAAAGAATAACTTTGAATCGTGTCCCTAACCACATTTTATATGATTCGAATTATTCCACATCAACTATATATTTAAATTTAGTTCGAAGACCGTCCAAACCCGTGTAGATATTTGTGCAGTCAATACACTATACATGTTATATTTATGTGTGCACAGTCAGATGTACGTATATGTCACAATTTGACGAGATAAATTCGTGCAGAAAGACAGTGGATAATGGAAAAATTGTAATTCCATAGGTATTATAATGTATACGATTTTACATCCTATATGAGCAGCTGATGCTCTATAGTTTACACTGTAAACTATCGTATACAATGGAAATTTAGAAAAATTCACTAAGTGAAGAGTCCTAATCATCAGAAATGTACATACCATGTCCATAAGACAATTTAAAACAATATGAATAAGAACACGACATTTTTGGAAGATCATTCGGATAGTAAATATCAGGAACTGAATTCCGTCAACTCGGGATTTGGATTGGCCACAATTCAAGACTTGGTCTTGGACTTGGGCTCAATTCAATATTTCCGTAAAAATCGATATTGACGGTTATTTAACGTTAGTTGATGGTTTGTATTTTATTACATAGATGCCACTAAAGAAGATTAAATGTTATACCTAGTTAGCATTTAAAAGCTATCTGCGAGCACCAAACAAATATGATGTACAGAATAGCGTTCTCGCTTTACAGAATTTTCGTGAACATAATACATGCTGGCTGTAGAATTGGATTTGATTAAATATTATGATATTATCGACGATTAAAATGTTATCAAATTAATATTTATTATTATCTATTATTAATTCGTTTAAATGTATTCATTAAAATTGAATGTGGAATTAGAACAACGAATATGCAGATATTGATATAATTGATTATATGTCAAAATATCTCCGGTAAAATATATCTTTCGACAAATATATATTTGGCATGTTTATATAATTATATATTTTGTAAAAAAAAAAATGGCGTTTTCTTGAAGCTTATAATCATATAGATCATAATAGATCTATAATATATTAATAATTAAGGATATATAAGGTCTTATTTATAATTATTATGCCTGAATACAAATAGGTACAAATTCCTACTTAAGAGATGCTATACCTAACCTTCTTCCAAAAAATCTTTCTTTTTTTTACTTTTATTCGCCTTAATATCACAATCAATATGATGGATCCCAAATTATTTTAGATGTTGAGCGGAGCTAGGAATCTTTTGATTTTCAGATGATGTTTATAAAAATAATTTTCGGATAGTAGTCGAGAAGGAGTTTTCGAGTAACGAGCTTAATTTATAGAAAAACGGTACAGGTTGGTATTTTGAAGACGTCATTTTTCGATTTTTCCAGTCGTAGTTTGTAAAGAAAAACAACAAATATAAATAACAAACAAAATTGTCCTGGACTATTTTTTTTTTTTAAATAATATTGTACCGAACTTGGCATAAATTCGTTCCTTGAATGCAATGATTTATCTTTGCTTTCAAATTCAAAATAATAATAATACATTGTTCTATCCGAGAGGCATTAGATATTTCAGAGACATTATTACAATATTGTATACAAATAATATAATGGCTACAATAGTATGCATATAATATTTTTTTATATGTTGGTAATATTTTCAAAACATTTTGTCAATATACCCATAGCAGATAAATACGAGTGTCGAGCATATTTGAGACAATATGGTCGATTTCATATTGTATAGTAACACATCATTGTAATTTATTTTGTGTCATCGATATACGAAAATTCCGTTGACAATATTTTTTTGTATCATTTTTAGATTTTGATCGTAGCAAGGAAGCTATTGATTTTACAATGATGTTTATTTTATAAATTTTTTTCTGTAAACAAATGTTCGACTAGAAGGAGCCGAGGAGGAGTTGATATCGATGTGAAATCGGCTGTAGATGATACTATATACTTGTATATGTTACAGGCCAAACTGTTTTTTAGGCCAAACCAGTTTATCCTAGGACAAACTGGTTTATCCTAAGTTCGTTTGGATAAACTAGTTTTTCCTAGGCCGAACTAGTTTATCCTAAGTGCATA
>JAIPRL010005066.1:0-34243 GCA_025469235.1 Pemphigus obesinymphae
ATTTGCATCCTTCTGGGAGATCTTTTAGAAAATTCCAACAAATCATCTTTCTATATATTGTTATAGTTTAACTCATCTTTATTTATGTTAGCTAACGCCAAGCTTAACTCTTATGCTACTTTAGATTTATACTTATATAGATATTAATTTGATAATTTATTCACATTTAATAGTTCAATAAATTAAAACTTGAATATTAGAATTTGATTTAAATATTAGAACGGCTATCTATGACAGAGGCACGAATAAAAAAACATATTATTTTATCCGATATTTATAACTATTTACGATCCTCTAGGATTAATTAGTTCAATTATAATTCGGTTTAAAATACTTATGCAATAGCTATGGCAAGTGTAGTTGGAATGGACGCAGAATTGCTATCATATATAGAACTCGAATGGCGAAATAATCGTTAAAATTTAATACATTTAAATACGTTAAACATTAATCAATCAATTATTAGAAACGGTGCAGTATTCTATGTCCAATTACATGCTTTGCAGATTCCAACACTGCACATGGTGCATGTTTATATTTACGCGTGATAAATTCTGGAAGCGAATGTATGACCAGCCTAATTTGTTCGAAATCTCCAGAAGCCGCAACAGTCTCCATTCCACGTTTAGAGTTGTTAGCTGCCGTCTTACTGGCACGGCTGGTATCCAAATATGCATCCAGTCTTTGTTTGCCCATTTTAACAATTTTTTTACTGGTCTGATTCTACAGTAATTTTGGCCTGGTTACCATTGCAGTCAACAAGATGAAAGACTATTGTTGCCAATCGTGTCGCACAGATATATGAACGTACGTCCATAAATCAATGGGGATATGTATGTACCAATTGCAATCCTGCGGATGTCATATCACGTGGTTGTTGCCCATCTCAAATTAAGGACCTCAATTTATGATGGAATGGTCCCGATTGGTTGTCGACATAAAATGGGAAGTAGCCTAAAGAAAATGGAATATCGACTGAAGTTAAAAATGACGTACTTTCAGAGGAAAAATCTTTATCACATGTAGCATGTACACGAGTATAATTTATCTTTATTTGAACTATATTCGTCGTTCATGAAATTAATACGTGTAATGGTCTATTGTAAAGGTTTTCGTACGCAACGCAAAATTAACCGTCGATAAAATGTATGGGCCAATACGGGCAAGCGAAATAATTGAAACTACTACCTGTATTATTAACGTAATACAGGCCAACCATTTCAAACCCGAAATTTTTGATCTCAGAAAGTTGTTCCCGATAAATTTTAAGAACATTTTAGTGCAAAAAAACCATTTATAGATAAAAACGGATTAATCAGCGTGGGCGGTCGTCTCAAAAACACTTCTACGATGGACGTATTTCAAACACATCCGATTGTATTGCCGGCAAAGAGCATATTGATCGAATTAATATTTCGACACAAACACGAAATGTTGTTGCATGGTGGCCCACAAGTTATGTTGTCGTCCGTACTACTCAGATATGGGCCAATGAATGGGCGAAATGTTGTACGTATGATCACATACCGTTGCGTAAAATGTTGTAAATATCGCACCACTATAATGCAACTAATTATGGATGATTTACCGAAATGACGAGTAGAACTTGAAGGGAATTTGAAAAAACCACTGTCGATTTTTCATGACCATTTTACGTTGAAGCTAGTTTGCGATGAAATACTCCTAAAAATAAGGCGTATGCATGCATTTGGGTATGTTTTGCAACTAAAGCAGTTCATATAGATTTAGTGGAAGGCTTAACAACGAAATCAGTTTTAAATGTGATAGACGCGGTTTATGCACGAATATTTATTCGAATATTGCAACAAATTTTGTAGAGGTAAAACGACAGCTTCAAGAATTAAAATAACATAGTTTTTGTCATCAGAACACCAGAAACTCGTCTAGAAAGAGTTGACTAAAACGGGAATACAATGCCCCTTCATTCCACCTCGTTCCCCGCACTTCGATGGACTATAGGAAGTCTTCGTGAAATCTTTTAAAACACATGTATACAAATCTTTAGGATTTTCTCACATATGAAGAATTAAACACTTTTCTTGTATAAATCGAGGCGATATTAAATTTCCGTCCATTGATACTTCTTTCCTCCGATTCATCTGATATATTCAAACTTACCTTGGGATATATCCTTATTGGCAATTCTCTGCGTGCGTTTCCTGAAAGAGATGAAATGGCCACATCTCCAAATTTTGAGATGGAAAAGAGTAACTCAGGTATCTCAGTATTTTTGTTCTCGGTGGAGTCGAAAACATCTTGGACAACTACAGGAATGGAGTAAATGGCCAAAAACCCGTGGCCCGAAAATTCAAATTGGCCCTGTAGTTTTCATTCAGTATGACAATTTACCTCTCCACAATGGTCTATTTGCAGAGTAATCTCAACTAACCAAGGAGCGATTAACCAGGTACAGGTAGTTCTATCAAAACCACCCGAGGACCGAGGTAACTGTCGTTCAATGGTGGTAATCAATGAGAAACCCAAAAGCCCATAAAAAAAACCAAAGAAGATGATGAAAAAAATATTTTCGGCTTTATACCTATATGTTTATTCTTGCGTTTTCATATTCATAATTATCGATTTATTGTATTGTATTAATATTTACCATGTATTTTTTGATTATTATTATTATTAATTGGTTTACGGATACGAGTGTGTTACTAATTATTACATTTTTGTAATTTTTTATTTTGAACCATATTTATTATGTTTCAAGATGGGCCGTATGTTCAGTACACCAATTGATAACGCAATAGATATCGTGTGTTCCCATGTGAGTGTGTGCCGAACGGCCCGCGATCGGATTCAGTTCTCGTTGGAATGGTGTACTGGTAGCTTCATTGCATTTATTAACACTCTTGTTCCGGCTTTTATAAATACATTTTATTATATGAATTTACACTTAATTTCTTAATGTAAATAAACTGAATCAGCGACAAAAAAAATATAATGATTCATTGATTGAATCCCTCTTTTACGTCCCCAACAAGGTGTATATAATAATTTATATATTACCTGTGTAATTTAATTGGTTATAAATTGGATACCTATTATATAAGCAAATACTAATTCTTCGAACTTCTAAGTAAGTTATTTGAATATTTTTATATATTATGTAGATTGCATATCATATAATCGTAGAATAATTTTTATTATAATATTTTCAAATTATATTTAATTATAATTAGGTACGATAAATACTAAAATTAATCTGTAGTTTAGCAACTAATATTTCCTACTACTAATTTCAAATACAATGATTTATCATTGCTTAAAATCTAAAATAATAATAATAAATTATCGTGTCCAAGAACGTGCAAATTATTTACCGAAATAATAAATGTTGTCAGAAAACTTAGTAAAATTAATGTACAACTTAAAAGTTTAAAACATACAGAATATATTAATATTTTAAAATTAAAATCAAAACATAACAAGCAGGTAGGTACTTTGAATTTTGTCAGGCTGTTTGGTCTTTACCGACGAATTTTCAATAGTTATTTATTATTACACATCAAAAAATAAAATTTTATTGATATAGGACTATATTGAAATTACTCTTTTAATTTATTTAAATGTTTTAAATTATCTGATAGATTAATATTTTTCTTAAAATGTTGAAAAGTTACCTATGCATAACCCTTTTAATTTGATGTATTTGCAAGAGCCTAAAGAATGCGCTACCAACACCTTTGTTGTCTCTATCTTACATATGTCAATATTGCAAATGTACATACCGTATTCTTACTACTCTTACTACAGTTTATTAATAATTAATATTAAAGTAAATTTACCTATTATTTAACTACAAAGTTGTAGAGCACACATAAACTGTGTACTAGCATGGAATTCTTTTTAATATTTAAATTTTTAATTAAGTTATAAGTAGTTAACTAACTTGATTTTTTTTAATGTATGTAGCTAGTTTTTAAATAAAAACAATTTTTAAAAAACTCCATGCTATAGCATTGATGTTTATGTTCTACTCTATAAATTTAATATTAGATACATTTATTCTAATACTAATTATAAATTAACTGTAATAAGATTATGGTACGGTACATAGATTTGTTAAGTTGCATAATATATATAATAGTTAAATAATTGCATTAAATTTTAAGAATTTAATTTAGAGTTTGTAGTTTGTTAAGTTCTATATTGGATAGTGTCCTTTCTCGTGTTTATATTGTATATGAAATGTTTATATTAAAATATCATTAAACGTAGATGCTTATTGAGCCAAATAGAAGTTATACCAGATAATGAAAAATATTTTATTATTATAATATGCTATTTGCGGTGTAACAATATTATAATTACTTTAATAATACCTAATATTATTAGTAGATCCCTGGATTTTTAAACATATAAAAGGACTTTATACGCTTCGTTTCTATGGGGTATTGAATAGAAATTTTAATAATATATATCAAATTATAAAAAAAGGGCATAGACTTAAAATTTTTATTTATTTATTTATTTTTTTTTGATAAAATAAAACTAATTTATTTGAGCTTATCCGAATAATAAAAAAATATTAGATGATAACAACAGAGTATTTAGTTATTTATATTAATAAGTAATATATTATTGAGTATTTATTTATATTTTATTATGTAATAGACTGAAAAAAATTTCACATAACAAGGATCATTTAATGTTTTTTTTTTTAGAAAATATAATCGAGGCTAAAATAATCAATTAAAAATTATAAAAACTAGGTTTCAAAAAGTTGAAAACTAGTTAATAAATTTTGATTCTATTTTGGAGTCGATTGGACAAAGTGGGGAGAAGACTGTATTCAGTTCCCCTCAAACTTTGTAATGTTAATTTTGAAAAAAGTATGAAGTTTCACACCTTTATTTTTAATTTGCAAAAAGTTGCAAATTAGTTGATAAATGTGTTCAAACCAGTTTGGAGTCAATTTATCAAAGGGGGGGGGGGTAAGGTAATTTCACGCAAATCTTCAGAGAAGAAAATTACTATAGGAAATGCGCGAGGACTTAAGAAAATAAATATGAAATATATATTATTGTAAAACTATGCTTTCGATATGTTCAGAATCTTAAATAGTTTTGAACGGTAAAGATTTTAAATATACTTAAAATTATATATGACTAAGGTAAATAAACTACTAAATTACATATTTTTATGTATAACAAACATATTGGAAAAATTGAAAAATGACTTATTTAACGTACTATTAGATGTAATTTAATACTGAAATGTAGCGATTCTCGCCATAAATTTATATACAACATAAAAAAAAATAAATATTGTAAAACCACTAGTTCCCTCGCTTCGCTCAGGATTTAGAAATGAAAAAAGAAAAAAATAAAGAATGTTGTCTTTTACCAATTTTATAATGCAAAGTTGTTTTTTTCTCTAAAACCACTATAAAAACTAGATTTAAATGTTTTATGTTAATTAATTAATTTTTTTATAAATTACATAAAAATAGAAAGTACTACTAACTAGGGACTATTTTCGAATTATTTTTAAAACGTCGGGATTATTAGAATTTTGTCAGAATAATGAATGCCTCCCAATATTTTTAGAGTAAAAAGCTAAAACTTTTGAAAACTAAGTGTCCAATTATGGGAGCTCTCAATACTCATCCTGTATATTATATGCTCTCTTTGATATTTTACACATTTGCAAAATGTTAGCCAACTTAAGTTTTATTTGTTTGTAAGTTAAACGTTTTTCAGGTTTATTTGTAAAAAGACTCCATAGTTGGTCTTTTTGCAAAACATTATTTATTTAATTAGATTTATAACATAATTTTAATCATTTTATTACAAAAAAAAAAAAAATGATAAAATTCGCATTTATTATATAGACATTATTTCTATTTATAACGTGTTACCGACATATTCTTTGTTTTGATCAGAATCATATATTATGTTAGAAGGTATTAATTTGCATTTCGCATTATATATTATGAAATATTATGAATTTACGTACTAGTAATGTTATTAATTAAAATTAGATTCTGTATCAACATTTCTGATTAAAACTTTAACTATCGTTACATTGTAGTTTTACTTTTGAGATTAACAAATGATAGCTGGATATTAGCACCATGGCTTTGACTATTTGCAACATCCAATAAATAACTATTGAACTTAAAGATTACGATTAAATTTAAATAACATCTTAGAAAGTTGTGCAATCAACTATATTTCGAGTTCCCTTCTCAATAGCCGATATTTACATTTAAAACGTATATGTTAAAGTTATAGTCTATATTGACTCTATCTTACGAGAAATAGACTATATTTCCTTTTTATTATTACAAGCAGTGGTATATTAAGGCACATATGAGGGTATACGCAGTATACTCACTATTTTGTTTTTATATATTGCGAATATTTGCAAAAAAAATTACGTGATACGGTGTATACTGCCATTACATGGCGTATACTCTCTTTTAAGTTTTTACATTTGGGAGTTTCAATGTTACAATTTACGTAAAAGTTTTTTTATACGTTTTCAATCATTTTTGTATTGCGTAGGTATTTTATATTATTAACATATTGATTTGTTTTTTTTTCAAATAAGTTTTATTAGATAATAACAACAATATAAAAAATTCGATAGTCCAAAAATTTTCAAAACCCTCAACATTTTCAATCAAAAAAATATTATTATATCATATATAAGTTTGGAAAATAGAAAGAAAAATATTGATTTGAAAAAGTATTCCCAGGTTAAATTTTTATCAACAATTTAAAAAAAAATCTCGATTATAAATGACGTCTATAAAGTTTAAAGTACCAACTCGATTTACTACTATTATTATTACTTTTATATTTTGTTATCAATAGATATTATTTTTGATTATGTAATTTAAGAGCTCACATTATTTTATCTTGGAATTAGAAGTGATGGAATTATAACTTATAAGCATTTGTTTCCAAGATGAACATTACCTATTCATTCTACATATATTTTATATTATTCTATATAACTCTAAGCAATAAATTATGTAAATATTTTCGCATTATTATTTAATTTAATAAAAATTACTGAAAAATGGTCAACAAGTAAAGTTTTGATATTTCAAATATGTATAGTGCTATATACTATATAGGGTATAATGAATAACTATTGTAAATTTCAAGTTTTTAGTATTATAACTTTCCAATTTATAAACATTTTTGGTAAGTTTCCTTTACACTTAAGAGGAAGTGATAACCACATTGCTGCCTCCGTCTAAGCAATTGATATTATACGAAATTTACATTCAGCATTTCCATCACAACTCAGTCATTTCTAATATTAAGATAATATAACCTATTATAAAATTTATAGACGTGATCATTATCTATGCTTTGTCAGAATCTTTTGAACAAAATTTTAATTTGAATGAAAAATATATCTATTTTAATTATTAGAATCTAAAAATAGTTGTATATCTATTAAAAATTAAAATTTCATAAAAAAAATTCATTGATAAAGCAAAGATAATGACCATATCTATAAATTTGATTATATATTAAATTACTCTAAAATTATAAATGACAGAGCTGTGATGGAAATGCTGAACGTAAATTTCGTATATTATCAGTAGGTTAGTTGGAGATGGCAAATACTGGTATAATGTCCTCTTGAAAACTAATTGAAAAATTTAAAAGTTATCTATTAAAGTACTAAATAGAATAAAAATTCCATCAAATAACCACTTTGCCCCAAAACGCTTATTTCATTCCTTCTATCCAAAGAATGCTCACAGAAAAATAACATAATCGTAAAATGAATAGATTTTTCGTTCTTCTTATAATATAAAAGTGTAGAAAAAGAATATTCGAAAGTTGTAAGTTGTATGTTTGAAATATAGGCTTAATTATTTTTGAACGGAACGAGAAAAAAATTTTTGGGACCTGAATTTTTTTAGAATTGCTTATACTCACGAAATTTTTTACCGATACACCACTGAATACAAGTACGTATATTTAATCAAAAAACTTGTAAAAAATGTGTAATATTAATTATATTTCTGTGTTATATACTATTATAATTCTATAATTCAAATTATTTATAAACTAGAATAAATATTATGAAATAACTTTATGTTCCCTTGTATTTTATTAACTGGTAAAATGGATTTACCTATTCTCCACCACATAATTAATTTTAAAGTTTCTTAACAGTCTCTCAGATCTCTTGTATTTTTCTCTACTCCACTGTCCACCACAAATTACATGAAAAATGATTCTTAGGCATTAAATGTTAATATCCAATGTAGGCCCATCTTTTCCGTTTTAAAGTTTTAATTTTTTATATAATTTAGTTAATTTATATTTATTATATATACGTATCTTACACGTATATTTAATAAGGGCTCAGCCCGTTAAAAAATAAATAACAATCAATTTTTTAATTTAAATTCAAAAAATATTGGTTCACAAATAGTAATATAAACATATATTTTTCAAATTTTTCGAATACAATTTTAAATAAGTGTTGTTATATTCTTTTTTTAATACTCTACATATATTTATTACAAACATATTATTAAATAACCTTAATGGCCTGAAAAAATAATGCACAATGACATCGACAAGAACTCTATATGAATAATGATAATAATAATATTATGTATATTTTATCATATATAGAATCTGATCGAATTGAACAACGAAGTGGTATATTTAAAATCTATGTTATTTATTTTTCAAGAATATATTATAAGGATATTGTGAACGTGCCCAAATTATACAACAAACAAGATATTGGATGTTGCTTGTGAATTTGTATATATATGAATGAATTCGTAAAAATATTGTTTAAATGATTAAATGATATGGTGAATAATTACATAGAGGTATATGTACATTTTATGATTAGAATTTAATGAGTAAAAAATTCAAGTTAAAAATGTTAAAGTTAAGTTAATTAAATGATATGACAAGTCCTATTTTTTAAACAATGATTTTACTTGTTATAGGTTAATATATTATTTCGAAAATTACTTGTTTATTATTATAATTTAATATAACGCTAAATGGAAATTACAAATTTTATTAAATATTAAGTACAAAAAAGAAATAAATTATTAATATAATATGTATATCAACTAAAAATCTAAATAAAAACTATTATATATTTATATATAATAAATTAAAATCCAGCGAAAAACTGACTGTAATGATTCAAAAATCAAAATACGTATTCAGGAATAATTGTGTTACACAATTTCGTGTGCTTAAATGAGTGACACGTTTTTCTACCAGCATCAGTGAAAACCGACAAGATGTTAGGTGCCCCCAAAATCATCTGCAATAGGAAAAATTTTAAGCTATTGAGTATGTTGGTATGTTCTGATCAACGATGAAGTATCCGATTGTTGTCGGATAAATTCGGCATTATTAAAGAAACAATTTTCCGGATGTTTCACAACCTAAATTAGCCGAAAATAATTGGATCCTTCATCATGACTATGAGCTGGCACACAAGGTTTTTGCTGTTCAGCAGTTTTTAACCAAGAAATACATCCCCCACATCTCATACAGCCCTGATCTGGCTCCACTAGACTTTTGGTTATTTCCCAAGTTGAAGAAACCAATTAATGGACACCGCTATGAAGATTTGGAGGACATCTAAGGTGCTGTGACGTCGATATTGAAGACTCTAACATTAATATTCGCGTTATTTAATTGCCACACCTTGTGTAATAAAAAAAAGAGCAGCTACATTAATGAAGTCTATTAATGGAGTGAATGTGAAAATAGAAGGAAAAATAGATAAGGAAATAAACAGAAGCTCTGTAGTGGGTATTTTGGAAAGTGATTCTAAAAAGAATACAAGGAAGATCAAGAGTATTTTTA
Source organism: Pemphigus obesinymphae (assembly GCA_025469235.1). Classification (NCBI taxonomy): domain Eukaryota; kingdom Metazoa; phylum Arthropoda; class Insecta; order Hemiptera; family Aphididae; genus Pemphigus; species Pemphigus obesinymphae. Next base: position 9,855 of record JAIPRL010005066.1, read on the forward strand.
GAACCATATAAGAGAGAATTTAAAAAGTGTAGGTAAATTGTATTGCGAAAAGATTTCAAAATAGATATATTGAGGAACTTGCACAAGTGGGAATATTCATACCTTGGAGCAAGGAGCTTAAGACTTTATGAAAAAACATCTATAATTTCATTATTAACTCACTTAATAAGCAGATATAGGCTTTGAAATATCAGTAATCATAACATCCGCCTGATATCCATTATGGAGGTTATCGAATATAAATTCAAAGAAGAGGATACTACAAATTAAAATATATAAAATACGTGCAGAATTATGATCTGGATCACTTTATGATGTATTTTTTTAATGCTCAAGTGTACTGAAAAAGACTTCTAGCAAATATAAGTAGTTTTAAGGCAGACACTGAGGAATCCTGAGATAATCATAACAATAATTATATAAAGTTTAATAAATAAATAAATACCATACCATACTATACCATACCATTATATGACTCAGAAAACATTCAGTCGAATTATTTTTCCCTTGTATGGTCTTTGAATACAATACACTTTTTGCAATTCATTTTTTCCGAAATTAAAAATAATATTATAAAATTGACCAGGAAATAAATATTTATTTGATAATTTTATATTATTTTTTCGGTTGTAACTGTTAGATTCTGAAGGAGGTGCTTCAGATTTTTCCTCGGCATGACTTGCAGTAGCATCATTTATAGCTGCTTCTTCCACTAAATGATTATTATTTTATACCCTGATTTTTTTTTGAATCATTTATATAGTTGGTAAATGTCAAAAAATGTTTCATGTTGTAATCAAAAATATTTTATTACAAATATAAATACAATTATTATTATGAATACATAAAAATAAAAAAATATACTATTCACCACTACACGTAAATAATATGTATACCGCACAACTCAAGAGTGCAAGAAACAATAATACGAATCACATAATCAACAATAACATACACAATAATACTAATGGTCGTAATACTGACCTTTGGAAAGTTCCACATGCACAACGCTTCCAAACAGATTACAGACAGATTTTATCGTGTGTCATGTGTGTTGTCGCCTGTGGAATACGTATATATTATATACACAGATAACATAGGTACTTATTAATATTATTTATAGATGTTAATATTGTAAAATATGTTGGCTGTGCCCGTTATATTCATAGCCATTTTTCTTATCGCAAGTCGTCCTCGCACGTTGCAACAGATAATCGGTGCATAAACATATCAATTTTCGTGTTTCCATTCCCAAAAGTATACCTACTATGTAACTATTTAGGTACATTTTATACAATTAGCCTGAAAAATTCATTTGCACCATCGATCACAGTCGTTTCAGTCACGATATTCATGACAAACAAAAATATAATGAAAATTATAGACACAAGTGTACAAACTACAAATTACACTGTAAAACACATTTTTTTCCCCCATATAAATGCATACATTTTAAGTAAATGAGTAAAGGTAAAATTTTTATCAAAGATAATTATTTAGATAACTTACCGTTCTTTATCTAGATAAGATAAAAGATAAGTAAATAATTATTTAGGTAAGTCCCAACACTGAATATGGAACAATAAACTGAAAACATTAAATAATGGGGAGCTTGATAACTGACGCAATGTAGGTACTCTTGAAACGGGAAACAAACTCTAGAAGATTAGAATAGAAGACGTCGTTGTAGTGCACTGAATTCGGAGAGTTTATGTCGGAGTTCACGAATATATTTCCAGAAAGTGGATGGGTAACATGACAAATATTACTCAGTAGCCGAGATTTGAGTCTCATAAAAAAGCTTAGAAAGGTAATTGAATTTAGTTCGGAGTTCTGAGAATTTAAAGTAGTAATTTAAAAGCACTCCTGACATTTTGTAATATAAATGAACTTGCTTTTTCTTAAAAACCAAATTCTCAATCTTTATCGACACTCGGTGCGAAGACAAAGAGGACTTAAATATTTTTAGAGGAACCAGGCGACGTATAGATGTCTGATGAGTATTATTAAAAACAAGTGCGGCACTTTTAATATTATACTAAGAAAAAGTACTCTCTCAGTTTTGAGAGTTAAGAAAAAACTTGTGAAAAAATAATTATTAACCGTTAGTTTTACGTATAAACAATAGTTTTTCGATGAATCAGGGTTTTATATTGACAAAAAACTTGAGTAATATATTTTTTAATAATTATAGTTACAGCTAAGTAAGTAGGTAGTTTTATTTAGATTATCCATGATATACGTATTTACAATTGCATATTAATATTTTTTTTGACAATTGAAAAGTTAACAAATTCGAATGAGAAACTAATTTTATAAAATGTCATATAATGAGTTTAGCGGAAATTTTAATATTTAATCATTAGTATGAAAAAAGAGGTGACGTAAAATTAGACCTTTATATAAAAGTATAGATTCATATTGTTTCACAAATACATATATTGTAATAAGTAGGTACCTATATAACAATTTATATAGTTATAATGTTTTTTTAATTTTCTAAAAAATATTTTTGAAAAATTGAAAAAACTATTTTATGGAGTTATTTATCGATAATATTGAGGAAAAATGTTGTTGAGTTTGGTTCAATTTTGAATAAAATAGAGCAATTCATAATTTCAAAAATACAATTAAATATTGCAAAATAATCCTATCATGTTCTTTTAACTCTAGCTTGTTATCTTACAACCATCTATGATAGGTAACTAATGTGTTTTCCTTCCATGATTTCAGTGCTGCTAATTATTCTGAAATTGATACATTTTTTATATGTAAGCATCTATATGGACGATATCTAAAATGTTAGAGGTATAGTGATTTCGCACAAATCAACAAAACGTTATCTTAGTTAATTTTAAGTTCCATGTCGTTGGATTACACTTTTTGTAGTTAAATTGTTTACGGAAAGTATGCAAGATACAAATAAACGTTAAATCTCTCATTCTTTAGCCCCAGTGGAATTTTTTACTTAAAAAATAATAATTTACACTGCAAACATGTTGCAACTTAGTGTTAGTTTATGTCCTTGTTCCAGTAGTTTATGTTGGATATATTTCAAAGTTATAGAATTTTAATATGAGGATGGGACATTTCAAGAACATCATTCCTACGTAAATTTTTTAAAAAATTTTTAACTGATACGTTGGTACTACGTTAGGGCTAATGTATACTATTCTTACCATCGATTTTATTTTACAGAATATTTTCTGGAAAAATAGGGGGATCTGAAAGACAACAAATTAAATTTTATATCTACGTCCACTTTCCTACACATTTTGTAATATATAATTATAATTTTTAGAATATTTTTAGTTCAGCACAACTACTCTCCCCTGAACAAATACATTTATTCTCTGATTATATTGGTAATTAAAATAAAGCACGCATTTAAAATGAGCTATTCACGTTACTAAATGTATGACTTAATAATTAAATGCGTTTCAAAAGTATTTTTTAAATGGTCCTATTTTAGTTTAATTTTCATTGTTGTATAATCATGATATTTGTCTAAACAATTATTTTATAGAAACATCTGTTAGACTAGAATCGTTAAATTTATATTCATTTTTATGCTGAAAATGTGACTAAGATATTAGTCATAAGTTTTTTAGAATGTCATTTTCCATTTTTCCAAGTAAGAATAATACCGGACAAGTAAGAAGTGAAAGAGCATTGTTCTTTGGGTATTAGTATATGTAGTAGAACTTTCAAAATCAGATAAATTACTTTTGATAAATAAACTACATTTGAAAGTATACATAAATCATTTTATTAAAAAAAAAAACGATTCTGATTGGATCTTTGGTGTGAGTATGACTATTAGTATAGACATTAAGTATATTTAACATTAAACCATCGGAAATAAATATGATTTAGTGTCACTTTACTAATTATAAACAGTTAATATTCATTTATAATATATATGCATAATACACATAGCAATAACTTAAAATTATACATTCAGTATGCATTGCAGTATATTTTGTTCCCACCTATTTTTGTGATCAAAATATGGCTGATAAAATCAATAATCTTATAGATGCAAAATTTCTATAGGAAATTAAGAAAATGTGTGGAGACTTGAAAAACAAATATAATATAGGTAAATTAACATAATTTTAAATTATAGTTATTTGAGCAGTAGTGCTTCCTCGCTCTATTTAGAACCTAAAACTTGAATTTTTTATGATTTTGAGTAAATCAATGTAGAAATTAAGTATTTTAGAATTTATTTACCTGCAATTACCAATTTCATAAAATAAATTCAAAACCCACCATTTTCCAAAATAAAATTCAATCAAAATAAAAGTAAAATACATACTCTGTGTAAACTTCAAGACCTTAGGTTCATTATTTTTGCAATCAATTACCTAAATACCGAAATAATAAATTTGTTCTAAAAATGTTACATACAATTAAGACTATAAATATTTATATAAAAATTATGTCTACAGATTTTTGAGATATTTTGAATATTGTTAAAGTAATGAACATTTATGAACCTTATATACAATTTTCAGGTCTTAAGACTTATGAATTAAACACTGAAGTAGGAGGAGAGCTATCATTAGGATGACTACCACTTGGAATCTCAATAACTCTTTAACAGGGACAGTTCTAACAATGGGAAAACAGCAAAACCACAATTTATTAACATAAGAAATCAAATGCTATGCAAAAAATTCCGAGTTCTGACATGGAAATAATATTAATAATCTTAGAAAGTTGAAAAATGTAAAACCGGCTCTATATATACCTGCTGTATGTAATAATTGTAATTATTATAATTTTATAATTGTATATTACAAAACATGAATGAAATATTAATTTATTATAATTATTTATTGACCCTAAAATATTATAAAACGCTATTAAATTGTCTTTAAACATTAATGATTACTACTATATAAGAATACATAAATAAAAGCTACTGGTGAAAAAATGGAAATATTCCGTGGTTTATCTTCATATATCCAATATATTAATTTCATTCTAACTAAACAATATGAACTTAAACAATAGAAATTACAATTAATAATATGAATTATTAGTAATTTTTATTTTAAAATAATTAAATAAATACATTTACTATTAATTTATAATAAAAACAGGTAGTTTTTTTACTAGAAAAAAATTTTAATAAATACAAAAATATTTATGAGTAAGCTGAAAATTGAAAATATCCAATCAATATTTTATGGCTATTTTTCATTTAGTAATTACAACATTGTGTTTCGTACTGTTGTTTGGATTTTATTTTTGTAAAAAAAGTTTGTAAAACTATGCAATTAAAATTTATTGCATGGAGGGTAAATTGTATATGAACTATATAATGTCTTATAACTAATGTCTTGAAAAATAATTAATTATACATTTTGGTTTATTATTTCTATATTAGACCGTAAAAAAAGAACAATTCATTATTGTAAAAATATTAAAGTAGGTAAACTTTCTTTGTTATTTTTATTAAAAAAAAAATTGATTGACATCATATTTATTTAGATCACATTGGAACATTCAGTATTGTATTATTATGTTCATTCTGGAATAAGAAAGTGTTTGAATAGTTAGACATAATTTGTGGAAAATAATATGATTTATTCTACAAGCCTTGAATCTTAGTAGATAGTCAGTAATTATGAAAAAGAAGAATATTTTTTTTTTTTTACATTTACCTAATTATTTATTAAAAATAATGATGTTTTTATATTTTGAAAAATATGCAAGATCAAATTCAATAGATGATATAATAAATTATAATATTTAAAATATTTTTTATAATGAATCGCAAGTAATATTCATTATTTTTGAACGAAAATAGAAAAATTATATTCTTCGGAATTATTATCCATAAATAATTTTTGATTTTCGTAGATATATTTTAAGAAACAGTTGGTATATAACTCTAAGACATATCAAAAGGCTACGTGAGTTTCAAAAGGCACGTATTTCCAAAAAAAATATGAGTTTAAAATCAAGCAGAGGTAAATGCCAAACAAAAATAGTGTAAAGGCTTATTGTTAGCTTCAAAAGAAAATAATCATTTTTATTCTTCCAATTTGCATCACAAAATTGTTATTACATGTATATATTTATATATATATATATATATATATATATATATTTATTTATTAAATCGATTATTTTTGAAATAATCAATACAATTTTGTATATAATGTTAAATATTTTTCTAAATTTTTACGATATTTTAATGTAAAGAATTCATAATTTACTAAAATTGATGAAAAGCTTAATGCAAAAGAAAAACAAAAAATAGTTAAAATACAATGAGAAATAAGTTAAATTTAAAGTTAAAAGACATTTCAAAGTTTGTACATAAACATATTCCGATACAATCGCTATTTCATAAATCGATAAAAACGTTGGGGAGGTTTGGTTTTTTATTGACTTCTTAAAATATATATTGAATTTAACTTAATGACTAAACCATATATCTAAATACATTTTGGGTAATTTAAAGTAGTTAATTGTATTTATAATAGATCGTTGAGTGAAATTTATAGATAAGTTTAATAATAAAATAATTTAAAATGAAGAAAATCTTTCCCGCAATTAATACTCTTATAATTTATTTATCTTATATTTTGTACTTTTATTACTTTTATACTACGCCAAGTACTCAAAAACTAATGGTTCGTCATCTCGGATTATATGCAAAGGGACTATAGATGATAAATTAGTGAATATAGTGTGGTATTTAAAAATTAAATTCAGAAAATCTTAAAAAAATTTCTGTTAATAGTTTATTAAAGTATTTTTAGTATATATATATACGAGTATATAGATAGCCCTATACTGTCCAACTATACCTAACCATAATTTAACCTATCAAATCTAGAGTATTAAAGTTAAAGTACACAATTACATTTAAATTAAATAAGTTACATCTGAATTTTTACGATTTATTTTAATGACTTACTAAAATAGCAGTATCATCGTATGAGTTAATCGTTATCAATGATAAAAAAAAATTTAATATTTATTTGATACTGAAACTTAATAAAATAAAAATTCAAAAAATTATATCAATATAAGATGATTCATTTCTTGTGCTTAATTAATTTTTCTCTGTGAAAATTATTATTTTTTTGAAACATTATTTTTTAAATTTTAAATACTTATGTTACTTCATTTTTTTTTTAAAGTTATAATTTTTATCCTTATTGTTTTTGAAGTTCTAAAATATGGTAACATATATTTTCAGAAAAGTATTATACGTCGGCATATAAATTAAAAATTTAAGTGTCCATTTAACAAAAGTAAAAGTCCTAAAATATAATAAGAAATAAATAGCCAGAATGACTAGCTATTTGTTTAAATATAGATACTTGAGATTTAAGAATGTTTGGTTTAAAATAGTTCTATATGATTAGTGTTCAATTATGTTAGCCGATTCGAACGAAGCCTAACGATGAACATTTTATTTTCATTAAAATTATTAACGTGTAATTTTATTAATGTTAAGTGTAACTTTTTAATAATTTGTCTTACAATAATTTTATTTAATTCATCTTCATTTTTTTTATAGTGTTATAATTAACATAAGAAATTTGAAAATATATTGTCATTTTACGTGTTATATTAATTAAATGGAATAACTATTTATGATTATTATAGTGTTTTATCTGAAAAATGATATATACTTAATAAAATACATAAATGTTTTTAGTACCTATAATATATTATTATGTTAGCACATAATAGATATTTAAGATTATTTTTCTTTATGAGACTTGTGTGGACACAAAGAACTATGTGCGTCAACTTATTAAAACTTTATTATCAATGGTAAAGATGTGAATTTATTTAAGAGTAATTTATTATCTGTACATGATACAACTTACTTACAGACACGTGTTTCAGTTATCGTATCGCACGTCGCAAGGTCCAAGTGAAGCTTATATAAAACAATAAATACACGTTATTATTAAATATGTCGACATTTGACATTTGACCAAACTATGAGCCTTGCCTAGTATGAAACAGTTGCAGTTGATATTCACGTCTATTAATGGTTATTTATTACACCATCTGCTTTCAAGTTATTTAAGTTCACTATTCAGCCTTCTCGTCTTAAAAATTTCTATTATCGCGGTCTATCACGTACACACGGTACCAAGGTATATATGTTACTTACGTTTTAGTCGGTATATACAACTTTTAATGTCTCTATCTCTATGATTTCTATATTTACGAAATCATATTTATCTGACAAGTCGGTGTATGTGTGTGTAAAATTTGTATTCCTCACACGAGGATATTTTGTTAAATTTTCAGGATAATTTTATTCTTTATACGATTTTGATTCAAATAAAAATGTGTATTTTGATCTTACTCCAAAATATTAGTAAAGGTACAACAAAAGTGAAAAAAATATAACACTAGGGTATAACTCTTATAAAAATAAGTTTATAAAATCAGGGACTCGGAACCAATAGGTGCTAACTCAAAATTTTAAATTGTCCAGGAGAGCAATTTTAAATGTCACATATTGCTAAATATTAATATTGACTTACAATCTATTGGTTCTTGTTCCATGGTTTCATAATTTTATAATATTGCCAACAAATTAATCTATATATTATATACTTATATTAAATTGTAAATATTAATTTTTATATTTGATATCATAAATATTGTTATTTAAAAAAAAAATTGAATTACATTTAGGTTTATGTAAATTCTGAGTGCATTGATAATATTACATGTTTTCTATATTTACATATAGAAAAAAAAATATGATGTTAAGAGGCGTAATAGTAGGTTATCAAAATATATTTAAGGTTTCGTGGATAGGTACAAGTAAAATAATACCCAGTGTCTATTTTAAATAACATATAAATGATAAAACTTTTATTTTAAAAAGATAGAAAAATATTGACAAATTATTTATCTTATCTTTATGAACAAGTGAGAATAAATAATCCTTGTATTTTAATTTGGTTTGTTTCAAAATTTCAAAAGAATCTATTCTATTAAATTGGTTATATACATATTTTATATTCGTCTTATATTTTGGAATTTTGATTACTCTAAAATTAACATTAAATTGCAATATAAATTTTACGTGAGTATTTGATAATACAATTTTTCGTACGATTTATTAACGGATTATTATATGCCTTGGAAACGGTTTGCCATAATGAAGTTGTGTGACCAAAACGAGACCCAAAAGGATACAGAGATGAAAACTTTTGACCAAAAACACGTGCACACATAAACTAATATTCAAATTCGTTGTAAAATTAACATATTCACGTCGATTAACATAAACGGGTATTGCATATAGTACAATATATACACATTACACACGTGCATTATGATGCTAACTCTGAAACAAACAAATATAGCTCGTTATTATCGTGCCGAATGACAGTAGTACGAGGACGATGGTATAGTGTATTTAATGTTGAACTTATATGGGTACAATATTAGTAGCTTCAGTTGGAGAAGGAGACGATAGGTTGGAAATTTGTTTTGGAATTTTAAAGGCCACCAGGGCCAGTCATATGGGAGAGTGGGTAGTCTATATAATCATATAACCCGATCTTTACAAAATCATCAAACTCTCTTTACCGTTCAAATTTTTAAGATAATAACTCTTTTTAACAATAGTATAAGTTGGAAATATAATGGAAATATAAATATTAATTTATAAGTTCATTACGTTATGTGTTCAATGTAATCTGTACGTACGTATCTAAATATTTACGAGGATATGATTGTTATAAACATTTTTTTTTCTATATTGGTTTTTTAATGATATAAAATTATATGTATATATTATATTTTATAATAAATGAAGTGTATATAATATATATATATAAGTTAAACATATTTATTAAATATAATCTATAATTTTATTTTGAAAAGAATAGTGTTGTAATATGATAATAACAAACTCCAGTATAAAAAGCATTATTTCATACTATACTACGAGTATATAATTATAATGTAGTTATTATTATTATTAATTGAAATATTATTATTATTTAGTAGAGAACAATAAGTTTTATTCATCATCACAGTGTAAATGTCTAATGATTTTAATGATACTAATGGTATTACTATATATACGTACTTCTTAATAGTAATTTTAGTGGAATACTTCTCTGGGGTTAAATTATTTGTAAATGAATTATCTTGGATTTATTTAGCACATATAGTATATAAAAGTAATAATTGTAGTTATATTTTATTTTATGATTAGTTGCACATTATGTAGTAATATCTTGGAAATAAAAACTAAAAATCAAGTGTTAAATATTAAAAAAATAAATAAATAAGACGTGACAAAATAGAAAAAAATATAAGAGATTTTAGTGCCTTTTTATTTATACAAATACAGTTAAAACTTTGTCATAGTAAAACCTAAATTGCTATGTATATATTTATGTGAATACTCGTGTACATCACTCGAGAAAAATATATTTAAATTCATTCAACGAAATCAAGTTTGGTGAATCGTAAAAGCTCGCACACGTGCCTCACGTCACAAAGTGCAACAAATTTAAATGTTAAATCACGTTTGATCGCTTAAGCAGTTTATGTTTGGTTGATCGAGTAAATAATGCAACACGTGTTAAGTATAGAGAGAGATAGTTCTTGACAGTGTTTTTGTAATATCTGACGCCGAGTTTCACTAAAGTAAAGGCCAGTGTGGATATATAATAGGATCAATTTTAAAACTTAAATATTTTGATGAAAAATTGATAATTGATGTTACAATATGTATTAAAAATAGTTTACCATAAAGTCCATGAAGTTATGATTTCTTTATGACAATTATCATAATATTATTTTCATTTTCATTCTAATATATATATATTTTTTTTAAAATCAATATTATTTCTCGTTATAAGAATTGAGATAATATTTGTCTAGGTTTAAATAATAATTGTTCCATTAGACTTTACATGTAGATGGATTCTTGGTGACCATATTATAGATGGCGATATTCTTTGGCCAACAGCTAACCCACGAATATATAATGATTAAAAAAATAAAATATGTGAAGAAATTGTCTAACTGCATAGAGTCTATACTAATATAAAAAAACCTAAGAATCAGCTCTTTATTCATAATGTACCTATATTAAAGTGTAAAAAATGGAAATAGACATTTAAAATAAATTATTTTTTCCCAGGCAAAGCCGCGTTATTAGAATTATTATTATTTATCAAATTTCCACACGGTTTTTGGGAGGTATACTCAAAAAAGTACAATAAAAAAGTTTCCATGTTAATATAATAATTAATATTAAGATAATGTTTTAGAGATTTTTTTTGCAAGATATTCTACATATAATTACATTGTGCATGTTGTACATGCAATATATTATTATATAGATCATGTGTATCGACGGGTGGCTATCTACATGGCAAAGAAACGCATTATTGTAAGACCGATACGTTTTTCGTTTATATGCAGTATGCGTTATGATAACATTTCTCGTCGAAATATTCGACAATGTAGACATTGGCCCATTCAGTAGGTGTTTTTTTCACTGTATATCGAGGTCGGCCGGCAGCCAAAACGTCAGGCGGACGCGTTCCCGTTTGGCCGTGGCGGGTAATTTCTTCGGTAATCGTCGCCTCCCGCACAATGTCGCCCCGGACACAACAAAAACGAACACGCATGTGTATAGTATAAGAAAAATCATAATATAAAAAACACCGTCGACCTTTTCCTCCATTCTAAATTTGAATTAAAGGAACTAAATTACGAACAACCACTAGAATATTATACACATTTTTCTACACGGATTTGGATATATACCTATTGTAGTCGGGCTGAGCATTGAAGGTGTTCCGTTTATATATTCTATTTTACTGTTTGAACAATTTTTGTACACCCTATTTTCGAAACTCGACTTGATTGCAGGGGCCTAACAGATCGCCTGTACATCGATTCCATTTTTGAAAAACGTCAGGCGGACGCACTCCCGTTTGGGCCGCAGGGTAATTTCTTCGGTAATCGTCGCCTCTAGCACGATGGCGCCCCCGGACACAACAAAAACGAACACGCATGTGTATAGTATAAGAAAAATCATAATATAAAAAACACCGTCCACCTTTTCCTTCCCGTACATGCACATTCGTTCGCCATTTCGTCCGAGACCTTTCGTCCGCGCACGAAGATGATACTACACGCCGTCCCCCCCACCGTCCCCCAGACATGATTTATGTATTTCTCGGGCCCGGTGTCGTCCCGGCGAATTCCGTCAGTTCTGAAATGTTCGTCTCGTCCGTTCCTTATCCCGCGGAGTACGGGGAAGGAGGCGGGATCGACTTTCCGACAAAAAACATTCACCGGCGGAAAGAAAAAAAAAAAACCGAGAAAAAAAGGAACGTACGGCGTGCGACGGCGATGGCGGCCGGGAGACGGCGACAAGAATATGCGCGAATAAAGCGTATTTGTCAAACGGATTTCCGTCGCAGCCGTAACGATTACCGACAGCCCTTACAACCGTTACCGCTAAAATCCGTACAGCACCTAAATGCGCGATGGCCGTTTCCGATATCGCGCGTGACCAACTATACAGCCCCACGTCATCGTTCTTTAAATTAAAAATGTTTTTTTTTTTCTATTAAACGTATGCATTGGTTCGTGCGAAAAGTGTCCTTAGCGTCATTTTCGGCAAAAACAAGTTAACGGCGAATTTTCCGTTTTCAGTGGTATTCTTAACGTTTTTTTTTATACGATTACGGACTTTATTCAGACATTCCCTGTGCTAGACAATTGCGTGTTGAAGAAGGACTCTTATTCCCGGACTAAAGTCCGTTTTTTCACGAATTCCTCCTATTATTGTTTCTAAATCGCCATATCACTTGTCTTTTATGTCATATGTCTTATCGTCTGTAGTACTATATTATACGCGATCGTGATTTTAGCCAAATGAAAAGACGTTTGGCCAAATTTGATAGAATATTTTCTGTGCGACAGTTAGTAGAGATCATTTTACGCAATAATCCAAATAACCCTCGTAAATTCACGGTGAAGTTGGTGGAGGCTGATGACGTTTTAGATTGGTGGCCTACACATTTTAAGAGAAATCCTGTAACTGTGGACAGAAGCGGCAGGAAAGCGAAAAAAGAAGATAAGGTGTACTTTGGTATCAGCAGTTTTTATCACTTCGTCTACACCAGTACGTCTCCTGGAACGTTAAGGGCTTATCCTTTTATCGAAGCATTCATTTTTTATACATTTAGCATGATGTGAAGAATACTGGGTTGGACCTTAGTCCAATGCATTTTTATTTTTTATTTCATAAACTATAAAATTTAGAACCAAAAGCAATTGTGATTTTGATACACATTTTTAATGTGAACACTCAAAATAAAAACATTTAAAATCTTAATTTCGCAAAGTATTTTTAAATTTTCAACCAATTCATATGCCGTCGGAAACAATCGGTCTCTTGCGAAATCTCCGGTGGCGTAATATACGGCATGTACGAGGCCCGAGCGAAAAGTACCGATATAAAATATATTTTTACATATAGAAAAAATCAATAAGTACCCGTCAGTATCTCTAGGCTAAATTACCGTACAAATAATATTACAATGTCTGTTTTTTTTACGCGATTGACGTTAATATCCAGTCACTAGTCCGGTCACGGTTGCGTATTCACTGTGCACGTATCAAGTAAAACCGGCGAATTTCAAGATGACCTTACTCCGTACATATTATAGTGTATGAACGTTAAACATTGTCAATTACGTTGTTAGTTTTTTACCGAAACTAGTGATCTATGTCGTTGTGTCTTGGTCGTGTTTAGTACAACCAAACGGTTTAAACGATACAAAAGTCACCAGGTGTCAGCAGCTATGATGTTGACTGTTGTTCGGAACACCGATGAATATTATTTGATAGCTATCGTGTGACCAAAATTACGCGCAACTATCGTATTTTTTGATATTCAAGAAGTTATTATAATCACGAATTTCCACTAAAAAGCATAGTTTTCGAAGAAATCTCGAAGGAGATAGAGAGAAGATAGAGAGAGAAGTACTTGTAATGTATTTTCAATGTTCCTCGAAAAATAATTTTATTTTTTCAATATAATTATGTAACTTTGTTTATGATTGGGTAGCCAACGAGATTGTTTTCGTCGTTGGCGCCTGGTCTCTAATAAAAAATAATTACCAAATCTATCCAAAAAGTTAGTATCTATACTTGTCATCTTCGACTCCCCTAATATGTTAAGGGTCAAACCTGAGCATGTTAGTATTTAGGAAATAAGAGAATGTAAAACTGTTAATTTTATTTAACAGTTATTATATTATCTTATGAAATTATATACACAAAAATATTTATATCTTATAGTTTTTCAAAAATTAAAAGAAGTTCTTGCTCTTACACCACCGAAAAATCAATGTGCCAATGTGCCATTGGTAATTGATACTGGTACCTAAATTACTCCACATAGTATATATCGATATGCTTGGTAAGTTAATGAATATTTTTAAACACAGTTAAGTAAGTTTAAAATTAACTGATTATCTTAAGTTAATTTTTAATTTTTTTTTTGTATGAATCAATATAACATTTGAGATATACAGGTAAAATCAAGTACCTATCTATTGTTTTTTTTGGAAATACTGTTATTTTTTAACCAAGTATTTTAAAATTTTAATAAATCATTAACAAAACATTATTAAAATTACTTCAATGTACCTATTTATAATTATTATTATTAAAAGAAAATGAACAACAAATAGGTTAATAAAAATGTTTGGTTAGTAGGTACCTGGTACCTACAATTTTCTTCAAAATTCTAACACATGGAAATTACTCAATGCAAATTAGTACTTACTTGAATATTGTTTATTGGTGGGAAATCTTATAAATTCCGTAATTTATATTACGGGAAGATTATTATAAATTATATAGGTATTTTTGTTTTATTGATATTCTCAGGAAATAAATAATACTTATAATATAATAATTATTAGAAACGACAAAAAACTTTATTGTTATTCAACTATTTTGACAATAGACACAATATGAAGAAAAACTGTATTAATTATTTCAAAATTAACTTAAATGAATTTTAATTAAAATTAACTCGTTATTTAAAACCTAATATAACCAAAAATAAGTTAGATTAATAAGTTAATAAATCAAGTATAAATTAAGTTAAAAGTTAAACGTTAAAATTAACTTAACTTTTAACTTAATTTTGAACTTCACCATTAACTTATTAATTCGTTAATGCCCAGCATTGGTATACACGACAATAACTAAAACAATTTTTAGTTCTTTAAGTATTTGAATACATTTTCATATTATTATTTACAGAACGGGATATCGATTTCATTATTTTATCTTATCCTAATTTGCTTATTATTTACTATTAAACAAATAGTATAGTTTTTGTATTTTTTGAAATATTAAGAAAATTAAATTTTTTTCTATTAAAAATTAATAAGCATAAAGTAAAAGTAATGATAATTTAAATTTCTTGAATTTGCATAAGATTGATGAGCATAAAGTTATATCATAAATATAATAGCTTATGAAAAAATGTACACATTATATTTAGAGAAATGTTTTATCATATATGCCTAAAACGGTATCCTAAACTTACGGAGATTAATTTAGCCGTGATTCAATAAGTGAATTGTCATATTCTTACATCAAATTATGACAGTAATAATAGGTATATATATATACCCTTTTTATATATTTTTTTTGGGGGGGGAGAGTTACTTATCCTAAACTTATTGCATCTTACAACATACTTGTTACATACATGAGTAGGTACAATGGTATATGTTTCCAAGCTTTTGGATATATAATATATTAAAACCATAATTTTTTAAATATTACCTATGAAAAATAAAATTTAGTAAACATAATAATTTAAGGCGTCATATCAAATAACGTACGAAAATACGATAATCTCTTTCTCTCTCCGGCTGCTCAAGAGACAAAAGGCTTAATGCCTTCATGTGAGCGATCGCCGAACATATTAAATAACTGTAAATACAATAAAATTATTCCTTGTTTTCACGTGTTTTTTGGAGTCATTCGTACCAGTCAGTAATGAAATTTTTGTAATTAATAATTATAATGGATTTTAAGTACAGTTAAATATTAAAATGCTTTTAGTATTAATTAAATCGAATTTTTTTTGCATCACACTGCCAAAGGTGGCCAAAAAACGTCGCAATGCAACAACAATACAACAATAAGTGTAAAAGTTAAATATACACCAATAATACGGACAATTTAATTCTGAATCACAATAACAATGAAAATACATCACTGAATTGCCAAGAAGTAAATACCTACTAAAAAGAAAGGTTAATGCAGAAAACATTATTGACAAACCTTCGAAGTTTATTTTAATTGAAATTAAAAATGTGCAATAAAAATAAACGTAAATAATTGTGTAAATATAACTGAACTTAAAATGTATTAATGTATAATAAATTATATGATTATTTTCCTATTTAATTTATTAAAAAATATATATTATAATATGACTGATTTATTCTTATTTTAGTCATTGAAAAAAAATTTATGCCAAGATATTTTTTTTATAGTAAAATATATTTTTTATCATGTCGGCACTATCTTTTCTTATTTTAATAATTA
Source organism: Pemphigus obesinymphae (assembly GCA_025469235.1). Taxonomy (NCBI): domain Eukaryota; kingdom Metazoa; phylum Arthropoda; class Insecta; order Hemiptera; family Aphididae; genus Pemphigus; species Pemphigus obesinymphae. The sequence continues at coordinate 26,481 of JAIPRL010005066.1, forward strand.
TTATTTTTAATTCATTATTATAAATTAAAAAATAATAATACGTTTAACATTTTTTTTTATCTTTACTAAATGTCTACTATAGGAGATTACACTATGTCCATGTAGGAGTTTATCGTTTCTCATTTTTATAATATAATAATATATATATATTATAGAAATTAAATTTTATGCGGTTTGTTAAAAAATGTTATCGAATTCTGTGTTAAAAAACGGTTATCATAATAATATGTATTAGAAATACTAATAACGGATAATTTAACCCATCAGAAATTACACATTGAATGGCCACACTCTCTTTATACAGGAATTCAAGTCTATATTTATACCGTGTCAACGTCGATAGTGTGATTATTTTATTAATTTATTAATAATTTTACAATTAATGGTCAAAGAGCTGATTATTACAAATATAAAATTAGAATACCTGTTATTTGTCAAACGACTAATATAGAAACGGAAAATATATAAAGATAGGTACTACTAAACGAATTTTAGAAATAGTTATATTTATTATATATTGTATAATATGTTATATATATAATACAACTGTATGATAATAGAAAGTAAATACCATGAATTACTTAAAAGAAATTGTACATAAATGAAGTCTCCAGGTAAAGTATAATATAATATACATTTTCGCTATTTTATCATTCGCTGTTTTTGCCATTCACGGTTTTATCATCATAATTTTTGTAATCATTATTATTGTTCCCCTTTTATGTTGTGATACTATGTATTATGTATACATAATAAATTTTGTAAATATGAAAAAGAATTGTATAACGTATGTAACGTATCTGCTTTATTTTAATCTGTTATATTATAATTTATGACAGACTGATATTTAAAACTCAACTTTCTTAAATATGTATTTATTATTGATTAACAACAGATAATGATATCGATAATAATTCGGTACGATATCGATATCGTGACAAATTTGCGACACCGATATTGGTCTTTGATTTCAGATAATATATCACGATATTGAAATAATCATTATATTAATATTTTTCAACTTTATTTGTAGCTACAAAGTAAAAATACTTACGCTTAACGCTTAGGTATATAACAACAATGCCGTTTTATGCAAGACTTGGGTAATATTTCGAATACAGTATTCGGAATACTGTATTCAGAATATTTTTTACAAATATTTTTAATACAATATCCTGAATACTTTTTTAGGTTCAATCACATTTTTAAAAAAAATTTCATTATTTCGCCATCAGTGTTTTATCTTATTTTGTTTTCGAATATATTTAGTAATAATATTATCCAATTTTAAAAATACTGAATTAAATAATAATGATTTTTATTGATGAAATAAATAATTTAATTGTATTATACTTATTGATATAATTTTATTATAATACAATTAGTAATTAGAGTAGTTAGTAATGAGAGATCTTATATATGTATATAATACTAATTATTATAAAAAAATTTAACCACTAATTTATTACTTAAATGAATCACACATACATGTATTGTACAAGGTAACTTACTACCTACTTGACTATTGTTTTATTGTTACTTGAGTATTATTTTAAAAAAATATTGTAATTTTACAATGGCTACATAGAATTAATGTTATTAATTAATTAGGAATTTTATATTTGAAATAATAAATTTTAATCTCACAATAAATTATTGATACACTGATTAATTTTATGATAATATTGTTATATATATATATATATTACAAGGAAATTTAATACGAAATATTTTAAAAATAGCACGAGATACTTCCGCAAAGCATTTTTACAAGGTTTATGAGCTAAAAATCACTAAGGATACATCACATAGACCTTCCATATAATATTAATTACGAATAAATTAAAATTTATACTAAAAATTATATTATACAGTAATAATTAGATTTTGTTAATTTATATGAACGCTGGTTGAAAGAGTTAAATTTAATTGGTTAAAGGAAATGATACGAAAGAGGCCTTTTATTATATGGAAAAGTCAAGGTAAGTTTTAGCACATCATTGCCACTCAGTATCATTATATTAGTCTTAAATTATTATTTGTGTTTGTGTATTTTCAACCTAGTAAGGAGAGCAAAAAGGATAAATGTCCATATAGATAATGGTTCATATAAATAATACATTTAATGAATATATATTATTAGACTTAATATGTGTTTAATAATGATATATTTATTTTTGTACAAAAAGTATTTTGATGGAAAATTGCGTTTAAAGTTGGTACTTTAAGAGGTCGTTTTCGTTATCTTAGTAATTTTTCTTTGCCAAAATGCAAACAGAAAAAAAAAATTCTTGAAGAAATTCATATTTTGTTGTTTTATTATGAATTGGAGAGTAGTGTTTAATATATTATTATTATTTAATATATTTATAAGTAGTAGTGTATAGTATATAAGTAAATGAGTTAAAACTTATACGCGATAGTATATGATAGGAAGTATAATATATTATGTTACAGTTAAATATGAGTATTAGTCACTGTGTCTTGGGAATAAGTATAATTATATAAACTCTGAGCAGGGGATTGGTTAAATATACTATTTTTTTCGTAGTATATACAAAAAAAAAAATAAATACATATGTTTTATATTATAAGACATGTTCTTTATATTTTATAATAATTTTTATAAGCATATACCTGTCTGTTTAAATAGTCGTATATTAATAATTGGACATTTAATAAAAATAAATTTAGAACATTATATGTACAAGTATTCGAAAATATCAATAATATCTATATATAAAAAGTAAGAAAATACTATATTTTGGTATTATGATCATAATAAAAATTCCAAATAGGATAAAAAAAAAAAAAAAAATAGAAATTCGCGTGTGAATGTGTGATAGATATCCTGTGTGTCATATTCTCTATTCAGCGTATGTTTATACCAGACGGCCAACGAAAATTAGTTTATGTTCGCGTATGCATGCTTATATTTATTTGTACCACAAACGAGTTCTCCGTGTGCACGACGGTGGTATCGGTAACCTATGTGTGACAACATTATGTCGTCGACAGCAATATATTATCTAATAACAGAGCCGCTATTTCACATGCACGTTTTGGTACAAACTTAAACTCATTACAGTATATATATATAATATATATAGTACACTGTTATCTAATTATTTTAGTAACTCGTCGTTAACCGTGGTTACTTAATATTTTGAAAATCTTATCATTTTCCTGAAAACATTTTCATATACATATTATATTTTATATATTTGTGAAATATCTTAACACTGAGTGGGCAAGGATGTGGCTCTTAAACCCTAAATGCTTGTAAATTACGTCGAGTAAAATAACATTACTATAATATCACACTTATTATTCTAAGCTATGATTTATACATATGTTTGTGAATAACTTCAACCTAATTAACTATATAGCAAACCATACTAAATACTTACTAGTGCGCTAGTGGCTTATAGTAAACCTCAGGTCTTGATGTAAAATTAATAGGGTAGTAATTAACTAGTAAATTTATATTATGACCTACAGGACAACTTATACTTACCATCCACGTATTTGTTATTTAATATAGGTAATGGTAACCATTTTACAACACATACAATTTTATTCATTACATACATATGTTTAACATTAAATTGTATTGTAGTGCAATTTAGACACGCAAAATATGTTTAAATGTAAGTTCGCTAGGTATTATTGGATTCAACGACGATTATAATATCCGTGTTTTCAGTGTATATAGTAATATACCGAGATACTTAATATATTATATTATTAAATATATTAAATACCTAATATATACCTGTTTTAATTATAATATACACCTATAACATATATTATTATTTATTTAAATTAAATCGATTTTGAAATGTATTTTTGCCAATGAATAATAAACATTTAATAAACATTATAGTTCAAGATTTTATTTTTTTTTGGTACTCCAAAATTGTACAAATATTTATTCATGTATATTTAATAAAAATTTATTTTTAATGTTTATTAATTATTTGGTTTTAATTTAATTTTAAATAATTATTTTTAATTGTATAACTTAACATTTAGAAATATTTTTAAGTTAATGATTTAATTTGAAGTATTAATATAAGTTTGTGTAAAAGTTTATACCTAAATATTTAATTTCCAATCAAAATTCAATATTTATTCCATCATTAACATTAAAAAGTGTTTTGTGCGTAGTGGTATACCGCAGTGTCAGTGTTTGATTGGACGACGACATGAGCAATTGTTTAAACAAAACCAAAATAAATTTGTAATAAGCTATTTGAGCGCACAAAAAAAAAAAATTAAAAAAAGTTTCGGACATTTAATATAATAGAATGGTTTGTTTATTAATACAAAATATTATAAGATGCATTGGCTCAGAGTTTATTTTAATTGGAAATAAAAATGTATAAAGTTACTCTGAAATTGATTAAAAAAAATGTAAGTATCAAATAATTTAGATCTATGTAGTCTATAAAATATTTTCTGGAATATTAAAAAATGTATTAAAATATGTCAATTATATGAAACGAGATTTTTTTTTCTGCGAGGTAGGTTATTGATTTAAAAATAACATTGGCATCTTAAGGAGGTAATGTTAAAATAGACGATATAAAGTAAATAGGTACATGATAGACATATTTATATATATATATATATATTTCATTAAGTGATATCAAAATTTAGTTCTCTTCGAAAATTTAAGTGATCAATATTTATTAATTAATAGTGTTGTCAAAACAACATTATTATTATGTATTATGCAAAAAATTATTAATCAATACGGGGCGAAGAAAAATTTGTTTAAAAAAATGGTATAGTTTTATTTTCTAGAAATAAATTGCCTACCTGTATGAATTTAAATTTTAAACCAAAACCAAATATAATGAATACGGATTTATTTTATGTAGTAAAACATTGGAAATATATTTACAAACATATAAACATATTATATATAATATAATTCGCATTACGTACAACATTTTACGTAATGACGGAAAAAAATCACACTCTTCAATTTTTATATTTTCGAAATTTGTTTTATTATTGTGATGTTGTTTTAAAAATATGTTATTTTTCATCATATTTGACTATAACGGATAGTATGTAGAGTATATCGAACAATATATTTACTAATTTAATACAACTACCAACAAAGATAAATAACATAATAAAAACGAATATAATGATACTCCATTTGTGTTAAGACCTATACTACCACTAGGTGAATGAATTTAGAATTGATTTAACAAAATTATAGCCACCGGGGACTTATCTCCAAGTCCATGAACGATGTTCCGTTTAATTCGGACGGTGGAACGAGCATTAAACGAACATGCCCGGATGCAATCCGCCGACATTTCTAGCCGGGCGCAAATTGTGTTCCGACTTCGAAACAACGTCTGTACTGCCACAAAACCCATATGTAAAGCGGGCTACACACGGTCTGATTTGGTCGGCCCGACGGCCAGGTCAGGTGTAATATCAGGTTGTTTGTAGATGTGTCATCTGATTGAAATCCGGTTGTGTGTTGTCGGGTGGCCGCGCCACCTGATCTCTCCACTACCTGACCGAATTGGAAACGTACGTGTCACCCGCCCCTCCCCCCCAATTCGGAAATTCATTATAATTTTATGCAAATATTTAGTACGTTATTTGTATGAATTTGTACGACCATTTTCGAAAATATTTCCCCGCCGCTTTCCCTACCACACTCGAAAAACTAATTTTGCCGTGTCGCCAGCCCCCCACCCCCCATTTTATAAATTTCGACTTTTTTTCACAAAAACATCAAAACCTATTTGTATGAATTTGTACTACATTATTTTTGACGCTATAGTAAAAAACTAAAGGGGTGCTACGTTCATAATAGTTTTTTGGCCCACATTTCGTAAATAATGATGTTTTTTCTAAAATATATGTATATTATGTATAAGATCATCACATTCGTGCACATCAATACCTATTTGTGGGACTATTTTCAGATTTAATCTTATAATGCCAACCACAACTTCTATATCGAGATAACTAGATATGATTCATATATTTTGTGAAACTATTGTACTAAACAATAATATAGTTAATTGGTATTAGTTATGTAGTTAAATATTGGTCATGAACATTTTCAAAAATTCTAGAAGTGTGGGTCATCAATGCATGCGTGTATAACAGGAAGGACCGGATATATACGGATATATATACGGATTTATATACGGATAGATGTACGTATATGTATAGGTACACCACAAATATTCTTAATATAAACGTAGATTATACGTGCTGTGTCTACTGGGAGTTTACGGAAAATCATTAAGAGAGGTTCCCTGAATAACATACAGAAAATCCCACCCCTCACCCCCTCTGCTAATTTTTTCTAGGGGGGGGTAAACATCCCCAAAATAGGTATTTTTTAAATATCTCAATAAATATTATACGTGTGTTTAATATTACGTGTGTGCAATACCTTGTTTTTTTTCTAAAAATATAGGAACTCTTATTTTTGACATCATATTCGAATAGGTAATTAATTTTTAAATTACTTTTGATGTTCATAAACTCAAAATTGAAATCGAGTTACAGCGTCTTTAATTTTAAAAACTTATAAATAACGGGTAAGTAACTCAATCAATTTTAAGTTAGTTTAGGATCATGGTTCATGCATCAAATTTAGCTTAAAAAATGTATCTATTCCAACAATGCTGTGTCAAAAATAGCTATTGAAAAAAAATGCAAGTTATTTGCACACTTGCACTCGGATTCAGATAGATACATTTTTAAAAATTGATTTTGATGCCTAAACAATGTCTTAAACTCGAAAATTTAACCCAAAAATTACAGTTGCTATTAAAATTTGGGGATTAACCGGATTATTGTTCCGAGGATTATTATTCCGATTACCAGTTTTACCAATATTTTATTATCAGATAATTCTCCAGGGTGTCATTTTCTTCCCCTGAACCCATAGAGCTTGAATACAGTTCAAATTTTACATTTACAGACTTAATATAGTCGAATAGAATTAAAATTTGTTTGTGCTTAAAAATTTGTCTTTTATATAATATTTAGATAACTAAGAACGTTATGATTTAATTTCCATTGGTTGGGTTATGATCGGGTTTAATTATTTCTAGTCTTGTGAAATACCATTTTTTATTGTTGTGTTAGTGCGATATTTGTTTAAAAAAACATGTTTACGCATTTTTCATTTTTAACAACTTGAAAATATCTCAGAAAAATTAAATGAAAACAAATTATAAAAAACAAAATTTTCTGGTGACCTACGTAGCCGATTTTTGATATGTGCATTTCTATACGTTTTATGAGTTGTTAAAAAATTTATTTTTTAGATTTTTTTCAATAACTATACATTTAAAAATTGAATATAAGAAATATATTATTTTATATAATAAAAAAAGGCTACGTAGGTCCCTAGATAATATTATTAGCTATAATTTATTTATTGTTTCGTGTTTCTTATATGTTTGTAATACATAATATACATACATTTTAGAAAAAACATCATTATTTACGAAATGGGGGCCAAAAAACTATTATGAACGTAGCACCCCTTTAGTTTTTTTTACTATAGCGTCAAAAATAATGTAGTACAAATTCTGAAAATAGTCATACAAATTCATACAAATAAGTATCGATGTTTTTGTGAAAAAAAAAGTAGAAATTTATAAAATAAGGGCGCTGGCGACACGGCAATATGAGTTTTTCGGGTGTAGTAGGAAAAGGGCCGGGAAAATATTTTCGAAAATGGTCGTATAAATTCATACAAATAG
>JAIPRL010005067.1:0-34237 GCA_025469235.1 Pemphigus obesinymphae
ATAGTATACAATGCAACAATAAAACTAAAAATCATAACTTAATCGCAGTATCATAGCGGAAGATTAGTGATACATATAAGTAGGTACATTTTAAATAAAATATGCAAATAGGTTCCTACCTATACTATAGATTTCAAAAATAGATCAATCGTTTAGAATTTTTTACTATAGTTACAGAATAGGAAATATTAATCGTCTATTTAATAAATAAATATCGGGTCCGTAGATTTATTATTAAATAATATTATTCAAATATAAGAAAGGGGGCCAAAATTAGCCAAGGGCCCAGTCCGCGATCGCGGCCTAGCGGTCCGGGCCAGTCCGACCCTGTAATATGTCCATATAACCTTGTGTGTCCATATTATTAAATTACAATTGCCATTTATAATGAGTCCATTCCATTTAACACTAAAGGATTACTTTTAAAAAAAAGAGGACGCTACACTGCCGTGTTCCCGTGCGTGAAACTTGCTTCGGGAGATGCACGTTTCTCGAAAACTGAATTATTTTAGCATACAACAACCTCTATAAACATTTAACTACGATCATCAAATGATCTAAACTTTTACATTGGCGATTTTCAATAAAGTTATTTTTAGTCGAGTTATAAGACTTTTAAAAATAGAAAATTCTGGGAAATTCAAAATCATATAAATTTACTTCTAATAATTTTATTGAAAATCGCCCATGTCAAAATTTAGATTATTTTGCAATGTTTAAAATTACATAGAGGTCATTAAATGCTAAAATCATTCTGTTTCTCAAAAACGTTTTGCCTATTTTTAATAATTATTTATTAATACTTCAAAATAAAAATATGTTATTGGTATGAGACTATTTTTTAATTACTCCTAAAATGTATTTAAATATTTTTCAAACATGAGATTTTCATTTTTCTAAAATTGCCCATACAAAGCCCCTTAAAAATACAGTTTTAGTCGACTTTACAGACTAGGTAATAAATTATTATTATTTTACCATAAGTTTTACATCATATTTAACTGAAATATTAAAAATTATAATGATAATAATAATTAAATTTAGAATAATCCATGGGGAATTGAAAAATTCGAATACTTTAAATAGCTCTCCTGAAAAATTTGATATTAGTGACATATCATATTTGTCCATTAAGCCATTAATGTATACCTATCTACACATCTAAATTGATTTATATTTAAATGTACCCATCTATATAATATGCTGGGGAATGGAAACAAATTTTTGAATAGGCGATAGAAAGTGATAAACCGCAGTAAAAACTATGGCTTGTATATTATAACATAACCATATTATGTTTCCCATGTTGTCATAAATATTATAATATTATCGCAGAATATATTCTGTTTTATTATGTTTAATTTTTATTATTAAAAATAATAAATATTCTCATTTATATATTGTTTATTAAATTCATTTAATAATTATGTCAATCTCCGAGGCTTGTTCTTAATTGAAAGTTCATATCTCGGATACAAATTATTAAAACCTGAAGAAAAAAGAGGGAAAGGTCATCTGTAAATACAATCTATAAAGATAGATCTGTATTTGGAAAATTTTACCATATGTGTCCTCAGTTAAGAGCAGACAAATAGTTTTGTTTTGTGTTTTAGTTTAAATTCTATGTACATCAGCGGTTCCCAAACTTTTACTGCCACGGCACTTTTATAATAAATACTATTTCATAAAGGAATTTCTAAATTTATTTTTATAGAAGATTATCTATAGATATTATCTAACTTTTATTTAGACAATAAAACATTTAAAATTTTAAATACAGGGTCAGCTATTGTCGGGTGGGTAGGATCGTATGTTTCGGTCCTCGGTTTGATTCCTGAGTACAGCCAATTAGATGCAGTCATGCGAAGGTTGGAATAATACAACATGGAAACTGGTCGCTGCTAACTCGACGAGGCTCCTCCTTAACATGCAACTACTATACACTGTAGATCTCTTTACAAGCTTATGAAAATAGTTGTTGATAAATTGCATCACAAACCATTACTTGACAATTCTAAAGAAATCAAGATACAAAAATTAAAACCTAAAAATCAAATAATTTGGTTGAAGACAATCTATCGTGTTATTTATCAATTATAATCAATATTTGATTGATTCAATCAATGATTCGTAAATAACTGGTTGCATCTCAGTATAAACGTCAGATATATATTGATATTTGTATACAGATTTGGATTTTTATAAAATTAAACAAAGTGAATATCCTATTTTATAACCCAAGGGTATTATAAAGAAATTCTCAAGGAATTATTTTAAAAACAAAATTCAAAAAAAAAAAAAAAAATATCACAATTAAAAATGTATTTTTATTTTACTTTATTATTCAGATAACTAATATATTATAACCTAAGATGTTTTTTATTATATTTCATAAGAAATGAATGTATATAATCTCAAAATAAAAATTATATCAGGTACTTAAATTGTACTTCTTTTTTTGTACGAGTACCTATATAATATACATACAGAACAATATTATTATTAAACTTATCTCTTATATAATTTAGTTTTATTTATATGTAGTATAATATGTAGCTCTTTATATCACAATATTATATTATAGGTTTAACTTTTTGTACAGTGGGTATATTAATTTACATTTTCATATTTTTAATTTGACTGTAAATAAAAATATATTAGGATTTGGTATTTTAAAAAGTATTTTGAAATGCAAATTCATACATAAAAAGTAAAACTTAAAATAGAATAGTTTTTGGTTATATATAGAGAAAAATAATGTAGGTACATAAAACAAATATTTCCAAGTGTTTAATAGAAAAAAAAAAACAATATAATATGTAAATATATATTTATAAAATTTGTGATAGAGAAATACGTCACACAGTTAATATATAAATTTTTTTTAAACTTTTAAATTAAAAATAGTTTAAGTTTTCTTAATGTTAAATTAACTATTTAGTATAATTAAAAATTAATTTATACCACAAAGTGACAAAGTCATACGGGTAACAAAAGGATGAGCCAATTCCTCGTTTAACACAAGGTTAGCTTACAAAGACACACATTTACTAATCATGAAGTGTACTGGCTACTGTAAAAATACAAAACCTTACTCTAAATGATTATAAATATTATAAAACATACAAACTAAATTGTGTTCTTTTACGGTTAACATACACAAAATATAATAATATAGAAGATAAATGAAAAAAAAAAAAACAATACAAATAAATTAAACGCTTATCACAATGATACAAAAATTATATTCACACAATGTCAATTAGAAATTTCAATTACTTTTCTTAGATATTTTGGTCCCTCCTCGTTTGCCTTCTTGATATTTGACCCTTACTGATTTGACGGATAATTTCAATTACCTTATTTCAATATAAGGAACATAAATATTGTAATATATTTTATTGTATTCAAGAATACAACAATTGTATTTATAAATATTTATATTCGCAAATTATTTTATGTACTTGCATTTTATTTAATTACAAACAGAAACGTTAAAACTTGTCAATAAAGTTAAATCAAAATATCCGAATTTTAAAAAGGACTAATACAATCATTAGACACAAGAGTAAATTTAACTAAATAATTAATTTGAGAACCATTTATTAATTCAATTTTATATTAATAATATATCATATTTACTAATTTATTTGTGTCAAACTATTATAATATAGAATAATTATCTTAATTTGTTAATTTAAAAAACTTACACTATATCATAAATTAATATAATATTACAAAAAGGAATTTTTTAAAGAGTATTTTTTGAAAATAATATAATATGCTGTATTAAATTTCAGACTTAAAAAGATAACGAATTGACACCATTTTTTATTTTGTTTTTGTATTTTTTTTTTTTTTTGTGCACGTACATATGCAATGTTTCATTGATTGATTTATTCTAAAGTCACTCTGGACATCATAATGCCACCTCGTTTACATAGCCAAGCACTAAATAAAACAAAATAACATTAATTAATAAAATAATAATTTAAAAATATATTTTTTTCATACCCAACGCCGGCTCCCAACAGAATAGATAAAATATTAGTCAAAAACAAAGTGTACAAAACTTCTTTGGAAAAGAGGCTGTCTTTGCCGACCTTAGCGTTGCGCATACTAAATGTCTTCTTCTTAGGATGAATGAATTTCCAATTTCTGTAAAGAAAAATTTTAAATGATTATAGGTTCAACAAATAATAACCTATAATATATGAACAAATCTGCATCCAATGACCAATTTCATTCCTTTTTATATATTTTAAAAATAATAATACTTCTCCAACAAAAAACCTCTCCCCTATGTGTATAATCTGAGTAGGTTAAGATGATGACTAGGCAGCCTACTGATTTATATTAGTTCCAATTGTGTGGCGTCTATCGGTAAGTAGAATCTTCTGATTGGACAAAACTATCTTAAGGATAAATCAATACTATTGCATCATTGATTTGTCAATGATGCATTATAAGAAGGTAGAGAACCTGCATGTGCAATTAATCATCATCTTAAAATGGTAACTTATGATTATAAATAGTATTAAATTCAAGTAGCGAATATAAAATTATATTAGCTTAAAAACTTATCTTATTCCCGCCTTGAGCTATTTGTAAAATCAATTACATATTTAAAATTTTTAATTTATAATACAATTATTACTTAGGAGGTGCCTGGTCTGGTCGGCTGCTCCAATCCCATATCCAATCGGTACTCTTGTCCAAATTATACAATTCTCCACCCTGTTAAAACAATAACTAATGTTATTCAATTTATACCAACACTATTTTAAAATAAAACTAAATTCTTTGCAAATAATATAGGTACTATTTTTTTTATCATTACGAATTTACAATTTATACATGTTAATGGAAATTCAATAGAAGTACAAATACTGAGGTACCTACCACTTAAGGTTGATATAAACTTAAACAATAACTATAGATTCAAACGAGTTTAGATAATCTATTGACACACGTGAAAAAGATATTGAATAGTTTTGAATTTAAAAAGTTTTATCTACAAACTATAAAATCACTTAAAACCCATTGTATACAATACATACTAATAAACTAATACCTTAGTATAACTAATTGATAAAAAATATGCGGTTAACAGTTTCATTTTTATCCAAACACCGATGACTGAATAGGTATAATATTATGTAGATCTATTACATTATGTAATCTGAGAAACAGTTAACATAGATCAATTGTAAACATTTTTCAGTTTAGGAAATATAGTGTTTGTAATGTAAGTTACGTTTGAAATTATATTTAAACTGAAGTTAACTGATGATTTTGAGAGCAAAACATAATTCTCAATGTACAGTAAATAGAACATCAAGCAAAATAAGTATAACTACACTAGGTTTATTAGTGAAAACTTACTCTATTAGTATAGTTTATGTACACTCCTCTGAGATCATCTTCCAATTCATTGTTTGGACTATTTGGCGGTGATTTTGGACTAGAAACAAAAAAATGAAATAGTTGAAGACATTGAAGACAAAGAGGCTTACTTATATTAAAATATTATTACAAACTATACCAACCTGCCCTTTCCGGACGACTCTTTAGACAAAACTCTGGATGATGAATTGCTACTCTCCCTTTGAGCTTCCTTCAACAGTCTTAGATATTCTTCACCAGCCGGTATGAATGGTATTGGAGTGACACGGTCTGCACTGTAGAAAGATATCGGGGATGCACAATTTCTAATGTCCACCCAAGATTCTGGAAATAAAAATTAATTTAATTTAACGTTGGACCCAAATCAATAAATTTTAATATGACATTAGCATAGCATAATATGTGTAGGTAGTATTTCCAGCATTAAAAAAAGACCAACTCTCTCAAAATTCTTTCACTGCATCTTCACTGTTTATCACACAATTTCCTAACAAACTTTTTTGATTTCCACTATCACAAATATAACTACAGATTAATTAAGAGAAGTTTCAATGAAAACTTGAAAATATATTTCAAACCAATCAAATGTTACAGACAATCAAAATCGCTGGCATCGAATAAATTCTAGTTCTGTTGTGCAAATATTTCGAAATTTTAATCTTTAATTTTTTAGATCGTTTTCCCATACACCCACATTTTGCTTTATTTATTTAAACGCAATACCTACTTAGAATGTTAGAACCTTATTAGTTTCATTTTACATATTATTTTCTTTATATCAATGGATATCCCTAAATACCACCTAAACACCCCACATACATACAAATTTCGTTTTTTGCTTAAAATGATACCACATATGCGTTATATTACCGAAAAAACTGCCCAATTTCACCAGACCAATTCCAAATTATCTCGTTTTACCTGAATTTCTTAGCAAGGCCGGGAACTGTCGTGCAAAGTAAGAGAACAATAGGAGAACGTGGGTGGCGGTACGTTGTCACAGGTGCGATAATATAACGACGAAAAAAATTATCGATCCGTAACGCAACGAAACTGAGAGCGACGTTGCGTCAAATCGGTGTATAGTATTAGTATATAGATATCGTATGATGCAGCGGTGGCGTGATGGATAATATATAGGGTGTTTCATAAAGTGCGCAGGTTTTAAAAATACGATAATTCGGTCAAAAATTCATAAAAAATCAGAATTTACGGTTAATTTCCATAATGCATACACTCCGATTTAACGGTAAAAACGAAATCTCGCAATCAGTATGTCCATCTCTATTTTCTAGGAAGTTACTCGATTGGTGCAGACGTTCAGGATAACCCTTCCGCGAAAGACGTCTCTCCGTCGGTTCACGCCTGGGCAGGAACGCGTTGAATTTCTCTCTTTTGTTCGGAAATTGTTTGACGTCTGTTTACGCAAACTTGTGACTTCACATAACCCAAGAAAAAGAAAGTACTAGATTCATCCAAGATCATGTGACTTCATACCTTACGACTTTTTTTTTATGCGGGTTTATGTGATTGTCACAAGAGAGAAAAATTCAATGGATTGATGTCTAATGATTCATGGACCAAATCAATCAAGTGTAAAAAGTGTAAAATTATTATTTATTTTTTACAACTGATTGATTTATTACATTTTTACAACCAGCGCACTTTATGAAACACCCTTTATATATATTATTGCGCGTACGTAATGCGATACGGCTAGAGTAGTGGACTGCAGAAGAATCAACGAACAAAAACCAACGGCAAAGAAAAAAAATAAACGAACGGTTGTAACCGATCGCGGATATTCATACTATGCCCTTGGAACATTATACAAAACATCGTAAATCGCATTACAGGTACAGGGTGGAACAGTGAACTATAATATACAACTGATAAAATAAATGCAATCTATAACTTTTTTTCTATTCGGTTTTCTCAAGTTTTTAGGAACTCAAAATAGAAAATGGAAAATTTTCATAATGAAAACTTTTTTTAATTTTTAAGTTTTTATAAAAATGTAAATATATAAGAAATATATTATGATATATATATACATTTTTTTTTCATTTTAACTAATACTCATTAAAATGTATTTGACTTTAATGATCAAGTTATCAAAAGATTATTATGTAGGTATACAACGTACATGAGAAACAAAATTTTTAAAATTTTAAAAATTCGTGAAACATAAATTACCTACTAAACATTTTTTATAAACAATATCTTGACAATGATATTTTTATTTTTTATTATTACTTGAATCCATTTTTATTTTGAGTTTCCAAAAATTGTAATTAAATTTAAAATATTGTAATTATAGAGCAAAAAGTGTGAAAATTATTAAAAAAAAAAAAAAAACTTCAATATATTAATTAATGTGGTTTTTATAATATACATTTGTCATAGAAGTCCTGTAACATCCTGTATCAATATATAATACAATATACATCCCGGAGTGGGTACACACCATGCACCGGCCAAGGTGATTCGCACGAGGCTGTGACTTTGTCCGATGGATTATATTATTTATAAATCGCACGTGCCATAAGTAAAAAATACTAATTTTGCGACAATATCATATACGTTTCGGAGAATAATATTAATTTAATTTATTGTCCGAGACATAGGTTTTTGGTGTAAATTTTCTTGAAAAAAATGTTATTACATTAGATGTGTTATAGATAGAATAGGAGAAGAAAAATATAATAAAAATATCGATAAAACAAAAAACAAAAAAAATTACAAATTAAAACATATTATTGATAAAATGTATTTATATGTAGGACGGATGTATATAAAACATTATATGAAATTAAAAGGAATTGGATATCGGTAGACGTGATACCTATATGCCAATGCGATGGATGATATAAACAGAACAGAGTACAATTACTTATATAAGTTAAAAGAAAATGAGCTAGAAGCTGCAGGGGAAAGAAGTGTGAAGGTTATGCATGTGGGTTATCCCTTTCTGCAGTCGGATGTATAGAAATTTCACGAAGACGTGTCGAAGGAAACACGGAATGGATAATCGACAAGGAGTTATAGCAAGACGTACGAGAATATTGTATACGAATTAGTCATTATTATTAGGTATAGCATACGTATCTCCATAACATTATGTATACAAAATATAATATACGAAACCTATTTAAAGTGAAAGTATTCAAAATTCAATTTTTTAATTTAAATAAATTCAATAATTTAATTTCATAATGAACTTTTTTTTTTAAAACATATTTTTGTAATAAATCGATTGATTTATATTATGTTTTATCAATCATTTATATAGAATTATTAGTATAAAATACTCGTTTATGAATAACTTTTAAAGAATGTAATTTGTAATAATTACTAATACACAAACAAATTTACTAAAGATAATTACAATTATTTCTTATTTGTTTGTTTATATTTTATATACATTATAAATAAAAGCGTTTTAGTTTTAGATAAAAGCTTTGCAAGGGAGGGACAGGTGGAGAATCATTTTTATACACTATTTTAAACTGTGTATGGGTATATGTTATAAAATAAAAAAATCCCTAAGTTTTTGCACAAGGATACTTTAGCATAAATCGATACTCGGGAATCTGTAGGCTGTTTTTTCGCTATTTTACGGCTATATTAGAAAATAGATTTTTCAATTTTTTTTTTAATAAAATCACATTATTTACGATTGACGTATATTAAGTAGGTATATATATATATTGCAGATATTCTATTATGTATCTTTTGGGCCACGGCCTGTTTATAAAATAAAATAAAGTAATAATTAAATAATACTATTTACAGCCTACAGTAATACACAAATGGACACAAATTGAAATATAACTCGGTAGTTTTTATGAGGTGGTTCGTTTTTATAATTTAAAGGGGTGCGTGCTCCAATAAAAAGGTTAAGAACGCCAATTTTGGTATAAATTCAATAAATCAATATTCAATATAGTACCTATAATAATTAATTATACATAAAAATGTTCAGAAAAAATATTTCTCAATAAACACATTATACCTATAATATAGGTTGCCATTCGAAAAAATAGTAAAAACTAAAAGATCGTTGAGATGAAAAATGGATGAAAAGAATCTATAGGAATATAACTTCAAATTTGTTTTAAATTATTCAAAAAACCTTTTTATCATTTATTTACTACACTTATTAATTATTAGGAACGTTATATAATTATTGAATATTATTTACCGGCGCATTATATTATATTATAAGTTACAACCACAAGACGCGTAGTACAATCGATGAACACGACGATCGAGGGTATCTTCAACAACAAAATATTGCGTTATACGTACGCGTCAGAGGTCATCTACCGGTACACGGCGGCAGTAATTTTTCCTTAATATTTTTGTTGTGCATGCGTAGTTTAGCGACGATGTTCAAAACAACAACAATAAAAACGTAAAAAAAAAACCACTATATTCACGACTTTGATAACAATATATTATTTTATTTACCCGTTCATTTTACGCAAATTTACAGAATACCTATATGCATTAAATAAGACATCAAACTAATAAATGCGATGTGATGTATTTTATACTAAGTACATTTTATATTTTCTCAAGATGTATACCCAGGAGCAGCTCTAAGAAATATTCGCGGAGAAAACCGTGTGAATTGACGGCCCTATTTTTTAGATCATTTACTTTTTTCCGCTAATTCACTGACTAATATTGTCGACTGACTTAATTTTGGCGCACACGAATTACCTCCCACCGGTTTACTCGAATTGCTTCCAATTTAAAAAAAATTCTCGAATTCCCTTCTACATCAGGTAGTTCAATATTTTATACTCGAATTGTCTCCAATACAAGTTAGAAAATAAGTCGATAATCTATAATCCCTATTTCATATTTTAAAAGCAAAAATGATTTATTATTATTTATTTATTTATTATTATTATTATTATTATATAATATAAACTACGCAGTGTTTTTTAATTATTACGAAACGATAAATGTGTATTTTGACAAAAAATACACGTGTTATTCTTTAATTGATATTTTTTTATGTAGATTTCAAGTTGTTTAAATACTCCAGTTCTACCACAACAAAATTGACATTTATTTGGTGACATTGTAGTAGTTATATCATCAACTTTAGTTAGTTATTTTGTAAACTATACGACCTCCTAAAATTTTGTACATTTTCGTATATTTACCAAACTGTGTTATTTTTTCTCCATAAATATATTTTATTGCAATAATAACATATCAATAAAAATTAAATAATTAATTTAATTAATGTTTCAATGCTCCAAAATAAGCTCTTTACAGTTAATTTTTAAAAATGTAATATTATTAACAAAAAAAAATAAATATAATTGATGTTTATAACAGTATCTATTAACAGTAATAAAACATAGGTAATACAATAATACAAAATATAACAAAACATAAAATTTGAACATTTGCAAATATGTAATAACATAATGTTAGAACAGTTTTTTCTATATATAGGTACACATTAAAAAAGCACACAAAATCATTTTTTTTAAATTTTCAAATCAAAATTTGATATGGTTATAAATAAAGAAAAAACAAACATCAAACACCCGGGAGGCAATTTGAATAAAAAAATCTAGTACCTACCTAGATTTGGGAGGCTATTCGAGTGTATCCTTTAATTTACCAACAAACTAACGACTTATTTCCCGAGTGGAAAGATTTCACACCTAAACTCCCTCCCCCTTAAATTTGACCCTGTGTATACTTTATATTTTGTTATATATATATATATATAACAACAAATCAATTATACCATTCGAAAAAAAGTACAATATAATAACATCATTCATCACATATACATGGTTATGTATACATCATATTGTATACGTACCCAAGCCCGTCACTAGATATTTTCCGCTCTAAAGCGAAAATTTAAAAACATAAATAAGTAAAAAAAAGGTCATCAATTTTTTTTCTAACTATATATAACAAAAATACGGTGATCGTCTTCCATTGTCGATATTCATATTTTAATTTTGCCGCCCTAAAGCGATACATGACTTGTTTGTACGTACCTATATAGAGAAATGCCAAAAAAAAGGTACCGAAAATGTCCTAATAATATAAACGAACAATAAGAATTTTATATTTAATATAATAGGAAGATATGAGTATAAATTACGCACCTTTTTTAACATAACGATTGCATATGATTCAGAGCAACATTGTTTTTTTTTTCAGGGAAATATATAGGTGGGAAAACGGACTGCACTTGCTACACCATTTGTTAATATCAGAATTATTATCAGAATATTAACATAATATTGACAAAAAAAAAACTCTTCCTATAAGGTGGAGGGTTACAACTCAAAATCTTAAATGAATTATTATAAATGTATGGAAGAAAACTTTTTGCATATAATGGGTTCGAGTGTTTACTAGTCATACACTCATACTCAATAGTCCAAATTATCAGTTAGCAACGTTGCACTTATTTTCTAATACATTTAGGTATTTGTTACCTAAAACGTAAAACAAATATATAAAATACCACTATTGACTATACTCTATTATATTAATAATTCAAAATTAACAAAGAACTAAAAATATGCGAAAGTTATTGACATCCTGTATATCTATATGTATAAATAATGAAACAAAGACTTCTCAATCCTCGACCATCATTTGATCGATTTCCAAATTCTTACATTAGTTAAGAACAAAACCGAAAGTACAAGTATTATATATACGTTGTTTCTACTTTATATTAAATATTACAAATGTTATGATAAATATAATTTAAATATAATAAAAACGTATTAATTAATGTAATAGTATGATGAACTTTACTATATATACGTCATATTGTATAAATATATATAATAGTACTCAATATCTCAATATATTTTAAAATTTATACTTTTCTATTGTAAAACAAACGTTTATATTATATAATATGAAAAATGACGTATAAAAAAATTCGTATTCGAACATTAAGCTGCCGATTTGGTCCGACGGCAAAGGCGAAAGTGTAATATACAATTATTCTAGTAGACCGTGTGTGTGTGTGTGTGTGTGTGTGTATGTATATATTTCGTGATTACGCGTTACTCTGAAACCATTTGTTTGATCACTTAGACTTGGCACGAATCATCCGAAACGTGCCAAACAAATCGTCATTTAAAAACACCATCACGTGTCCGATACAAACCGAAATAAAGTATATTATAATAATATAAAAGGGCGTTGTCGGAAAAATAAATGTATCATTCGGATTCGATTCGATTTCATAATAATATTATTATTATAAGTATACATAATCGCTATTATGACGGTTATGTCAGCGCACCCGTTATATATGGACAATTTTAAAAATATATTATGATAATCGAACGACTGAAAAATGTTTATAATTTATAAACATTTTAAAAGTAAATTATTCGAGGTGCTACCCGTGTCATTATCATTTGCCTAATGTTATTATCGTTTTCTTCATGTGCTTATGATTTAGCTATATCAATTTGAAAACGTAGAAAGATGAAACAACAAATAAAATATGACATAAACAAATATATAAGAAAAATATGTAGTAGATATTCTACGAAGACGTTTTTGATGTGTGTATTATACGTTATATTTACGTTATATGAGTTGTCATTATGTTTTACGAAACATGATGACATAATTTTAAAAATCCATTTATTTACTATAAATCTTTTAAAAAAAAATGATAGATCAAAAAACGTAAGCTAGTAAGGTACTATAAACAATGTTGTTTCATTTTGTATTTCTAAGACGCTTGTAAGTTAATAAAAATGAAAAATATACTAAAGCACGAAAATTGGAAATTGGTTTTGCGCCGAGATGAAATACTGGAAAAATTTAAAATTTACGTCAGTTTAATGTAGGTATCTAGTAGGTATAACTAGAATAAATAATAATAATCAAATTTCGATTTTGTTTTATTTTTATAAATTATTGTAAAGTGGTTAAAATATTTAAATATAGAATAATAAAAAATAAACGTAGTAAAATAAATATCATGTATACGATGTTAAAATGTAAATTGTTGATTATCTTTGTTCAAAAAATTTAATGCTACTATTAATTACCTAAATAAACGAATATTATATTGAATGTTTAATCAATGATACTACTACTGATAATATGCAACATTGATTTAGGATCATAGAAACGAAAATAAAAAAATTTCTAATACAAAAGTCGATTTTTTACATCTGCAGAGCTTATCATATTTATTATTTATTAAGAGCAAGGACGTTCGTGTAATTTTTCTGATTAATACACATATTATGTAAAGTAAATATAAAATATGTTACATAATATTTTCAAGAGATAAAAAAAAAATCAATATATTTAGTGTATATTTTGAAATTTTGAAAGTTTAAAATCATATATATATTTATGATTTTAAGGGCAGATAACCAAATTTTAGTGTATTTGGATAAATTTGTCGAAATTTTTATATTTTCATAAATGCAGGTTTTCATTCGCGAACGCTATAATATGGCGAGGCACGGAAATAATTTAATTCAATTGTAACTACATTATTATAATTAATTGTTAAGTAAATCAAAATGTAACCTTAATGGGTATAATTCAAATTACAACGCAACGCCGTAGTTTATTCCCGTAAGTATATATTATTATAGTAATTATAGTAAGATTATTTAATGGTTTAAATGAGTAAATATATATTTAATTATTAAAATTAGTAGGACTTGCCTAAATAGTAAGATAATTTTGATGTTATGTATATTAAATATTATAAATTATAATAGATAGTGACAAAATGAAATTAAAAGCCCTTTTAATTTTTATTTTTTTTTGTATATTTAAAAATGGATAATTTTTTTGGCAAAAATTTATCACACAGACTGCAGGGAAAAAAATCCATGTACGTAAAAAAATAAAACAACCTTAGTCATGAAACCAACAATAATGGAAGCATTGGCCCGGAATAATCGTATTAAATTCAAGGTTTTAAGAGAAAAAAATGTAATAAGTAATAAAAAAAATACCACAATGGTTCGACAACTATGTACATAATATTATATAGTATAGTACACGAAGAGTATTATCATTAAGATCAAATAATTCTCCAAATTCTAAAAAAAAAAAACGTTATAATTTTTAGGAAATATTGTTATAAAAATAAATCGTAAACAATTTAGGTATATTGATTATATGGATTAAAACAACGCATTAATTAATCAAAACGCGTTGAATATATTCATATCGTTTAGACAAAAAAAAAAATGCTCTCAGGAAATGATAGAACTTAAGCAAACAAAGTTTAATATGTACATCGATAACTTGTATATGACTCATGATAATATGTGTTCGATTTAACGACCGAGTTTTATTTGATA
This sequence comes from Pemphigus obesinymphae, assembly GCA_025469235.1. Taxonomy (NCBI): domain Eukaryota; kingdom Metazoa; phylum Arthropoda; class Insecta; order Hemiptera; family Aphididae; genus Pemphigus; species Pemphigus obesinymphae. The sequence goes on from JAIPRL010005067.1 coordinate 14,766, forward strand.
CAAAAAAATATATTATCTTTATCAATAACGCACTACATTATATAGAGAACGATATGTAATTCAAATCACAATGATTGTACATGTTCGTTTTATTGTTTTTCATAATAATATATCGATTATTCTATTAAAATTAATAATAATAATGCATATTATAATTGATAGGTAACTAAATATACATAATATACTTATATTGAAATGATTTGATATGTATTATTGATTTTAATAGAATAATACACATTGGCATGTATTTCAATAATATTCACATAGCCAATAATTTTAAAAAAAAAATTATTTTTATTAAAATATATAACAATTAGCTTGAGTGCAACTCTTTGTAAGTGTAACTCCTTTTAAGTAAAACTATTTGTAAGTTTAACACATTTTGAGTTCAAAACCTTGAATTTATAACCCCATTTGAGTATGACACCTTGTAAGTGTAACCTTTTTCGCCCAGAAACACCACATAAGTGGAATTACTTTTGAGTGTAATTCGTACACCCCGTATTATGTATTTTATCAGGATTCGGAATAGTCGGTGACTGAAGTTTTTTGAGAAACAATACTGTAAATTAATTTTAAAAATATTTCGCCTGTGGATGAATTTGGCGTTCTGTTGTATAGGTTGACGAAATAGATGGGTAATTCAAAAATTTATCGAACTTACTATTCTCGGATATTTATAAGAACTTAAAAGTTGCAACGATAAGAAAATGTACTAAGATTTCGTTCACATATCACATAATATATCAGATAAACATTAAATACTCGTTATCTCTGCGGAGGCCGAGATCGAGAAAAAACGTAGAAAAAAAATCAGATCGTACTGGATTTCGAATCAGTGTACCCGTATCAAAAGTTCGTTTAATAAACAACCACTAGGCATACCACCAGGCTATCTATTTGGATGTGATCGAAATTTATTGTATTCTATTACTATTCTAGTATATTATAGTATTATATTTACTATTCAGATAACAGACGGTACCGTATTTCAACTCATAATATACACATATTCGGAACGAACGTCTCGTCGTACAGAGAAGAGGGACAATTCGTGGACAAAGAATTGTTCAGTCGGGGGTTAAAACGTTTGGGCAACCCGAATCCGACCTTCACGTAATCGAAAAACGTCGACAAAAGGTCGCAAACACCATTTAGAGAGTTCATTGTGATAAGACAATGGTGCGGAAAACGCTCAAGCGATAAGAAACGGACGGCGGACCGGTTTTCTTTCATGTGATCCATAGAACGGAAAACGGAAAAATCGTAAATCCAAAGCACGACGGCGACAGAAAACGGAAAAGAAAATATCCACGCGGTCACCAGTAAGGAAACCAGTCCGCGGAATTAAATGAAAAGCGTAAAGTTTTTTCTTCCACGAAAAACCGTCTATTCGGAGTTAGCATATTATTTAATAGGTTAACAATGATAACAAAACGTGTCTATACATTACTATATAGTCGTCAGATTTTCAATCGGCATAGAATATTAGAATATCAGACTTATCGAACACGTCTTATACTGATCATAAACCATCATATATTTGTAAAACCAATATATTGGTACATGCAGACGTTTTCTACAGCTATAGCTAAGATTATACCTACTAGGAATCTAAAATAAAAATTGATTTAATATGTTTATGAGTTTATTGTTATGTAAATAATTACAGGATGTGACCTTGGAATTTATACATATAGGTATCGAATATTTGTTTTTAGTTTTAATATTCAAAAAAACATACACGCTGAAAATAAACGAACCAAAACGAATAACCTTTTAGGGTACATCCTCTCGTTCTTATATAGTGTATTTAAATGTATTATAATAAACGATTTTACGATATTGCGAACTGTACGAAATATTACAGAGTACTAGGGTACCATAGTAATTTCCAAAAACATAGTTTTATATCGTAATATTTTCTAATTGTCATTTCACTATAATGGATATCACGAGGCCGATCAAAAGATTTTAAACTTAAATTTAAAACGCACAACGTTAGGTGTTTATAATTATTCATCTGCACGCGATGACTAATGAAAATCAACACGATCAATTAATAATAATAATGTCATTAGAATACCTATTTACAACAGGTTTGGCCTATATTTATTTATTTCAGTATTAATAAAACGAGTACCTAGGTAATTATTTAATTATTAATATGATACCCTTCAAGTAATACGCCTATTCAATATAATATTCAATAAGTTTAAATATTATAATACAAGTTTCATTGTATTAATCCAAAACTAGGTGAAAAAAATTTTAAACCGAGAATAAAGCAATTTATATTGAAAAGTACTTTATAATACTCGCCCATAATTTTCGATCAACCGTGTATAATGTAGTGCATGTATGATGATAATCTTCCTTTGAAGAACAGTGTTTTTTATTAAATGTATTCATATGAATAGGTACCTATATACTTTCTACATCGTCGTTATGTCTTCAAATTCTTTTTTTTCTTTTTTTTTGTTGTAAAGAGAAAAATACATTTTATGAAATGAAAATTGTTTTTATGTTAATTTTATTATATAAAATATAGTATATTAGTTAATTAGTTATACATAGGTGTGTATATATATATATAGAGAGAGAGAGAGAGATGTTTACGAACAACACTAAAAACATATTTTTCAATATTTTAAAATTGAGCAAAAACAACAACAAAACCTCACTATATTAGAACGATACAATTTTTATATTCCACGTTAATTACACGATAATAATTTGCGCAACTATAATATTATAAAAATATTATTACAATACCGAAAATCAAAATATACAAAACAACAACAGAGAATATATTATACCGAGCTATATACTTACAGTTACCATACGTACCTATATATAATACGTTATAAACAAATTAATTTTTTTTTCACGCGCATTATTACAATAATAACTACCAACTATTTGAGTACATGTAATGTACATGTAATAATTTGAGCTCTGTTGGAAAAAATAACGATGAGCGCTATTATTTTTTAACAAATCAAAATTCGCAAAAAAAGTACATGATATTTTTGAAATATAATGAAAATATGAGTATAATGATCGGATAAAAGTGTGTCAAAGACATGATTTTATTTCGTTATATATATATATATATATGTCAAACAGTGTATAACGATACACTGTTTGCGACGCATTCTCAAAAAAATAAAACGCATTACCGCTGGCGGACAAATCGCACGATCTGTATGCGCGGATTACGGAGGGTGCTTTCACCTGCAGATACCCGATTGGCGGAGGTGGTGTCTACGTGACCGATTGCACGAGATGATCATTGCATTGTGTATATCTAAAATTATAATAACGATTATAGGTATATATGAGAGCGAAGGCATATTATTATGTTCATATATTTTGAACATAAAGGTAGGTATATATTATAATGTAGTCATAAAAAAAGAAAAAAGAAAATCGAAAAATGCAGACATTTATTATTTATTACTTTTGGACAACAAAATATTATCATTTATTAAATAATTTTAATATAAAGAAAATTAGATATAAATATCACAGAATTAAGATATAATATAATATACATATATATATATAATATATGTGTATGTGTGTGTGTGTGTGTGTGTGTGTGCCGCCTAAAGGGATTTTTAGCTACATGAACGAAATGCAATGGAGGTAGTGGTGTGTCTACGTGACCGACGGCACGAGAAGATTATTGCGTTGTACTGTTTAATAACGACTCGTATAATGTTATTGTGTTCAAATATTTTGAACAAAATGGTAATTAAAATCGAAGCTTACTTATTATATACGGGGTTGAGAAAGATACTATAAAAAAGTATCTTGATACATAATATATTCATTTTGGGTATCTTGATACAAGATACATGATACATTTCGTTTATAGAAAAGATACATAAGATACAAAATACTTTCAAAAATATAATTATTATTTAATAAAAAATATATATATAAATGTTACATACCTATTTCTCAAAATAATTATTAATAACTATACAATTATTTTATAGGATAGAGTGAAATAAATTTAAAATATATTTTTATAGTATTTCAGTCACAAGTGCTAATATTTATTTCATATATGATTACAAAATTATAAATTGTATAATTTTTATAATTTCGTGACGTGATGGTATAATGAAATTCAAACATGAAAATCTAAAATATATAAATCGCGAGTTGGCGTCAATATCAATCAACAATAAATATCAAAATTATTGTTTTCTATTCATAATATGGAGAAAAAAACTTTTAATTAAATTCCTGACTACGTGATTAAACTTTTGACCATTTGATGTACCTATCTTGTATCTTTTCGCATAAAAAGATATATGATACGGGAAAAATATGTACTTCCCAACTATACCGTTAATTTATATATGTACTTATATAATTTGTAATATGTCTAAAACAGAAACAACAAGGATCACAGAATTAGAAAAATGTACGGTATACCTAAGGATAGCAACAATATATCGATATTTTTTACTAAAATAATTATTTTAATAACAATACTCAAATAATGTACGCTACTGACTACTGGTATAACTTATTTGGTAAGTAAAAAATACGTAGATCAATAAAATAAAATATCTTTATGCAAGTATGATTTTAAACAGCCACTGTAAAAATTTACATGATAAATAAGTTACATTCATATAGTTTTTTTTATGAAACTAACCCTGAATCTAAAATGAAAAAAGTAATAACCAAGGCGAATATCTTAATATTTATCTTATTAATATCTTGATTGTGTGACATGTGATTGTGTTCAATTTATCTTAGATGTAGGTATAGTTAGTACAAATTTTATGACAGGCCTACAATTTCCAATATATACACAACAGCTAAAAACAGAGGAGTAAATTCGCATTTTATGTATCAACAATTTATACTTAAAAACGCCTACAAAATAAAAACAGAAGTGTTGGGAATATTAAAAAATGACCTTAATGCACCAACTAGACATCAAATGATAGCAAAAAAAGACTTGATTCTGATCAAAATCAATGTAACAAAGACAATGTAGGGTCTAACTAAATTTTACAAAAATTGCTGTGACATGTGTTAGATAAAATATATATTGCTAGTAATAAATTGACAAATTACAGTAATTGTATCAAATGCTTAGGTACTTAAATGCAGCAATTTGCACTGATATATCAATAGTACTCAAATACTATATCATATACTATTAAATTAGGCATAAGGCTCACAAGGTAGACAATTTTTACACTTCAACAACTCTTTTATTCAATATCTTTAATTCAATAAATTTAAAAAAAAAAATTGAAATATCAATATATTAATATTTCTGGAACGATAAATCGCCATATCGATATTTAGTTTTTCAATATATCGAGGTCGGGAAAAATTTTGCATCCCTAGGTATACCGTATACACACAGATGTCAAAGAAGTCTACAACAGGGGTTTTCGGAAATATACCGGATAAAATTTTATACTCAGTTTAGTGATGATATTTTGGAATCTTTATGGAATTTTTTGTTGGCGATAAATCACGGAACTGAATCTATTTATGAAAAAGGCAAGATCACTTACGATTGTTATTGCATCTATTAAATTAGACGGAATTGTATGAATTATACAATCTTTTATTGGGAATTGTAAGTAGTTTGATGCAAGTTTCAACTTTGGCATTTGGTAAAGTGACATTTTCTCCCCGTGTATAATATTATACTTCAACCATGAAATACTAAATATATTATATTATATCAAATCATAAATTATTTATCAGTTATAATGTATTTTATTAACAAATTAATAATTATACATGATTTTTTTACTTTCTCAATATTATACGTATTAAAATTAATAATTTAAATAATAAATAAACTATACATGTGTGTGCATATTGTAAAATTGAATTATGTTATACTGCGTTCCAAAAGTGAAGACACCGCTTAAATACGGCTAAATTGTCGTGGGTACCTAAGTATTATTGCTATTATGATTTAAATATTAATTGGCTGAGGAGAAAATGTCCTATATTCTTGGTATTTAAGTGAAGACTTATCCAAGGATCATGACTAAAGTGTTAGACTATTTTGTCGCGGTAAAAATTATAAAATAAAAATATTACTCTGCATATTTGAATGAAACTTCTGTGAATAAAGACGAAATTAAAATGTTATTTTACGTCGTTCAAGTTTGGTCACTGTATGGGTCACACGAACAAAATCCGTGACCATATGCGTTTGTACAGGAATCTTAGTCCTTTCTTTCATTTCAAAAGTATGCCTACATATATTATGTTGGATGTTTGTGGGTGAAACCGGTTTATTGGACGCGAAGGCGCAACCTGTGTGGAATACAAGATGGCGAAGGATATATTTTTTCGAGATACAGACGGCATTTTTGAATATTTTATGATTTATTAAATTGTTTACATAAAATATTATTATGAAAAATCGTAAGTAAAACATAACACACCAAAGAAAATTACAAGGATCTATTAAAAAATAAACAAGACAAACCGCGAACGAAGAATTTAATTGCAATAAAATAAACGAATACTTTTTTTACGAATAACGTATACAAATCACTAAATTCGAGAAAATATCCAATTATCCAATTAATATACAGTCGAATTGTTTCTATAAACAGAATAATATGGTAGACCTTGAAATCGATATCTCAATATATAGTAGGTATATACCCAGGCCCAGATAGAAATTAATACCTATTAATTTATAAGGGAACAGTCAATAGGTGCTTATAGACACATGACATATTAGGTTAATTAATAATTATACATACGGTAAGTACTCAAATTCAAACAATTATATTACATTGCCTATTCAAAAAGACTGTTAAATTACATTTTTTATAGGTTAATATACTATATAGATGCCTAATTTTATTGAAACGTGCATTAAACATATATTTATATACATATTTGATATTAAGTAATCTAAAAACAACAACTTAAATTTATATTCGCGATATTACTCATTGCACAACTAATCTAAACCAATAAAACTATAATACAGCGATAAATAATTTAGCATAATCATCACTCTTATAAAAAGTTGCTTTTATTGACTATATAGGATAAATAGACATATGCCTATATATTATATAGCTGATATTGCTGAAGAATGTATTGTATTATTAACTATTGTACACGATGAAAAAAAAATAATAATAAGTATCAATAAACCATTTCTATCTATAGTTTATATTTAATTACAAAGAAAATAGAATAATTATTTACAAAATACTATAAAAGTTGGAGTTATGCAAGTCAAGAGGTTAATGTCTTAATGGTCTTCATAAATTCTTCTCAAGTACAAATAATATAAAAACGCAAAATATTGTGTTATTAAACAAAGTAGTAAAATGTGTTGTGGTTGTTTATAAACACGTATAATGTTAAATGTATATTGTATACCATAGTAAAATATATGCAATAAGTACCTATTTTATATATTATGTACAATCCTTCTTTTTAAAATAACGTTAATTTTATAATAATATTATAGTTCTTACATCAGAGATTAAATATGAATAATTGTATGCAGGTACCTATAGTTCTATCATTTTTGTAGCGAAATGCGAATCGAATTAAATATACAATAATATATATAATCGAAAACCAATACCTACCGACCAAATGTTGTATGCCTTACAAAATAACAATAAGAACCAGAAATAAAATTTATAAAAATATTATGGTATTTTAGTTTGACAGAATTTGTACGCACGGGGTGATATAATAAATAAAAAAAAACCACTAGCCCCCTCGCTTCAATCAGAATCTAAAACTAATTACCTACTTAAAGAATACAAATTTCAATGTGAAATTTAAATCGACATTTGGAAACAATATTCAGTTAGCCAATCGATATATATATATTTAAATTCTACAACTATGCTAAATTCGATTTAGCCGAATAATACGAGATAATAATATATCGTATATGTTTAATAAACACGTGCAGTTGTAATGCTGTAATTCGATTAGATTATTGTACTGATAATAATGCGAATAAAATGGTAATTTATTAAATCAAAAACGTTCCTTCAAATTACTAATTTCATTAACACTTCGAATGATCGAATTATGATTATAATTTTATAATTTTAAAATAATAATAAAATGTCGAAGAAAATAATAGATAAAATGATAGAAATTGACAAAAATAAATTATTGATTATATAATAATGGTTTAAATTTTGTTACATGCTTGGACAGTTTGACATGAAACAAATCTTCTATAATTTTTTACAGCTTAATCATAATATCAATACAATTACATTTTACTGAACATTATGTATTATACACAACTATATAATTTTTTTAAATTTTAAATTTAAATAACATTATCATCGATTATCAAATAAGTACCTATAGTAAATATAATAAAAATGTATTAAATTGTTATATATGTTCGTATTTATGTACAATATAGATAAGATTAATTTTCTTAAAATCATATGCAAAATAAAAGAAATTGTCTTCACCACGATATACCTATTAGGTACCTACTAAAATAAATATTGTGCACTAAGTACCTGCGTATTTAATATAATATACTTATTCAATATTCATAATATTGTTTTGTTTGAAAACTTGTTAATAAATATATGTATATTTATTTTTTACTGAAATTTACATTATAATAACTCGTGTTTTCATTCAAATTAAAATTTTTACTCAACCTACTACGTATTAAGTTTCAATAGGTACACGGGTTTTTATATATACCTACCTAGGTAGTATAAAAAAAATATGCACTTGTTTGGCCTATTTAAATCCATTTATTTCACTAAAATCCACCGGGTCATTGTAAAATAATTAATATTAAATTATATTATAGATTACTTATGCGTATACATAACATTGCTACACTTATAATTGTAATACTATCCAATTTGTCAACCAAAGCTGATCATCATTATTCTTATATTACAATTACAACATGACGCATGCATATTATTCAATTTGTTGATTTTAAAGTTTTGAACTATTATTTCAAAACAGAAACAAATAATAATAATTATAATAAACACAAAAGTATTATACAAAAGTACCTATGATGAAAATTATATAATATCACTTAAATTAATCATTCATAAATCATATTTTCAGATCCCACATTGTTACAAATATTATTTCATACGTCTTAACCACGTTATCATCTACGTAGTAGATAACGAGTAGTCGTATAACTGATATTATGGTTAAAATGTCAAACGGTCATCATCGTAACTACGATTAAAAGATAAGTAGTTTTTTAAAGATTAGTATTTATTCAAGATTACAACAACAAAAATTAGAAACGCGTAGATACACAATAATATAATATATATAATAATATATTGTAGGATAAAAAATAACACCTCACTCAATTAGTTTGAACTTTTTAAACCAACTTGGAATACAAAAATAATAATAATGATAATATCATAATAAATATCGTTGTTTTGATTGTATGGTTGTTTTTTTATATATGATCATGCTGCCTACTATTTACGCATATAGAGACGCAGTAAACATACGTATTTACTTTCCACTAGACTAGAGTGTGACGACATAATAGTAAATTTCAAGTTTATTTTCGACAATATAATACATATTTTTATTTTCTATTATCGTAATAATCCTATTTTAGGTGTTGTGTTCTACAACTTATCATTACATAGATCAACGTCGAAATTATTTTAATAAAATATAGTAGGTATCCACCTACAAGAGCTGATATTTTTATCAATGTTTATATAATATTATTATTATGTATACTGCTATACATACGTCATACATGCTATATTATGATCAAATTTTATTTTTTAATCATTATTATTTTAACACTATCATACTTTCGAAAATTCACGCGATAAATACAAATGTTGTAACAAAAGTACTAATGTAATATACGGCTGTTGGTATTGTACGAAAGCATACAATAACTATGCAAATATTTGAATTAATTCTATCGTATAACCTACCTATGCGCAGTACACAGTGGCATAACAAACCGTACACGGTGATGCAATGCACGGGTGAAATACCACTTCTACTATAGAAGTACCTACACATAATCGATCCGCGTTTTACCCAAGAAACATTACATAAAAATCAAGGAAGTGTAAACAAACAATTCGTAAAAAAAAGAAGAAATTCATACCTACATACGAGTACGCAAATTAATCGAAAACCGTCGCACGTCGGTACGAGACAAGGTTTTATGACTAAAATAAAAATAAAAAAGTCATCCAGATACAGATGATGGAACTTGGTCTCTTCGATCCTCAGACAGAATAGTGTATTATAAACATTTTAAATTTGAAAGCAAAGTTTGGTATAATATTAGTTTTAAAAAAAATACATAACCATGACAACTATTTATTTGTTATTTCTCCTACATTTATTAGAATTTTAGTTGTAAAAGGTAGTTTTTCTTTGCGCTAATAAAAAAAACTACTCGAGAAAATCGAAAAATGACCTTTCTAAAGTATCAACATTTTTCAATCAAAAAAGTTTTTTACTCTAGAGCTCCTGCTAGACTTCTTCTACACAGATAAACGTAAATAAATATATAAAAAAGAACACATCAAGTTAAAACAAATAAATACATAAATGATCTCTTTTTGATCAGACTACGCTATTTATATTCTTTAATTTTTTGTTTAACCATCCAAGCATTAAAATAAATATGCTTTAAAAATGCCCATTATCGTCACCTATGATCATTATCTCATTGTAAGTGATTATAAGTCAACATTGCCGGATTCACCCCTTTCCTTCATTATTTAAATTATAAACCTTGGTTCCTAATGTTTAAAACCCGAGCTCTCCTGTTCACTATTTTCCAACCATTGTTTTCTTTTCTTTGGATTTCTGATCATACTGGTGTATCAAAGAACACGAAAAAACTTATTTTCTCACTACATCCATAACTCATGAGACATTATCTTCCACAATACATATGTAATTGAACTTCCTCGTACGGATTTCATTGACTTACTTCGTCAACAGACTTTCAATTTATGGAAATACCTAGTATAATATTTGTTTGTTTTATATAGGTATTTTATTAAGATCTTCTCAAGACTAATAGCTGACCACGACCATTTCCCATAGCCATGCCAATAAACTAGTTCTCCATGACTAATTAGTCTATAATAAAAATCATAATAACCGTTTAATCCACAAGTTATCATTAAATTTTAAACGAAACTGCAAAAATTATCACAGATATCGCGGAACAAACGAGTGCAAATTTTTTTTATTTTTCCCATAGTTATCCCTCCTCGGAATGTCCCCTGGGGAAATTCGACTTGAAACGCACAGTCCATTTTAGTTAATTATTTTGAAATATTACACGTTTCTGCAGTAATAATAATAGGTATTGTACACAAACGAGCATAATCGTCGTGTAGACGTACACAAACACGAAACAAAGACGAGCACGTATTTCAACCGATTATATTGTGCGTGTGACAGGTGACGAGAAAAACACACATTGGTGACAAAAGCAATCGTTTGAATTCGTTTGAAACAATAATATTATTTTAAACGAATTCAGAATAACAAAAAACAATATCGGTAAGCGAGTCGCACATGAAATCATCGCCGTCGTCCTGGTGACCGAACTTTTTCGGAACGCACTGTCAAACACGCGACGACGACGGCGACGTAAGCAGGCGTGCGACCTTGACGGCGAACGCGTGTTAAAGACGGGTTTACACGGGTCGATTGACTGTTGCCGTGCGGCGAAATCGAAAACAAATTGAATGCGTAAACTCATTTTCGACCTAGTCCTACGGCTCAATCATTGTACCTAGATACTTTTATATTTGTATAATTATATAAGTACTTATTGTGTACTTATTATTTGTTATTTTATTTAATTTGCGTAATACAAATTGATACAAATTTTTTTCGTTGTTATTCAAAAAATATTATACGTAAAAATTTAAAACTTTCAACAATTATATATATATATATATATATATATGTATATATATATTACTATTCTCTACACACGCTGATAGATATTTTGACAAGTTTTGGGCTATTAATAAATATTTGTAATTTTCGTATACGCTATTTGTTCAACGCCTAGTGAATGATATTTTTACCAATCGACATTATCTTTATACGAGATTTATTATTAATAATACAAATTAATTTAATTAATTAATAAAAAATAATTTAATCTCCAATTATTAGTACTTTATTTTTATCGATTTATTCAATTTTGCATACAAATTGCTTTATTAGGATTTGACAAAAATCTAAATTGTTCCTTCTTAAAATCTATTGCCGAGTCCATAAACGCTTTTTGGTTTTTTATTTTTAATAACTCGTCACGTAATTGATCACGAATCAATAAGACACCAACACTTGTCGGAGAAGACATTTTGTCTACGCTTTCCGCTTTCGACTAAAATGTAGCTATGAAACAGTTGAACGTGTAAACATTAAACACTTTCGATCGGGTTTCGACGTGTTGTCGTGCGTCGTAGTCGTTCGACCGCGATCGACCCGTGTAAATCCGCCTTAAAGCATAAACGTCGCCATAGTGCACGTGTGCTTGCCCGAGTACATGACCAAAACCGCGATAATCATTATATTATATTGACGTATATTCCCATTACCCATTATTAAAATTAAAATTCAAGCCAACAAAATTATCGTCAAATCCACACTCAAATAATAATCATTAATGTATTTTAAAAAATTAAGACTATTAATATTAAATTGTTGTTCTTTTTTTTAAATATAATATACCGAGAATATGCTCATTTTTTTTTCTAATAAATTATTATCGAATAAAAACATTTGATTTTGATAAAATACTTAATAAAAATGTACTTGATGTACCTATATGTTCGGGGAAAACAGTCGGCAAATAGTTGAAAAAAGTCAATGGCCTTTTTTTTTTTTTATGCTTATTCACGTTTTGAATGAAGTATTTTGTAATTTAGTCGGCAAATTATGCAGTAATGAAGTATTTTTCGGAATTCTAAGTCGGCAAACTCTAAATTATTAGGATTTTAGTCGGCCAAATGGGAAAAAAGTTGAAAAGCTGATTACTTTTTTTTAATGTTTTGAAGAGAAGTGTTATATAATTTTTTTCACATTTTCGTTGTTGTCTCCCCCCCTCCCCAAAAAAAACTTTTCGGGACAGCCCTGTATATTCGATTATAATGTTTGTATTGTGGTTGTTATCGTAAAAAAAGAACGAATAAATTATTCAGGAAACTAACAGGGTTACAGACCTTTAAATTAATAAACTTTCAATCGCCAATATATTTTTGCATGTATGTGATAAAAATAAGTAATAACAATAGGTTAAGTACACGATTCTAATCGTATTTTTTTTTTTAGATTTATCCGAATTCAAGAATAATATTTATTACAAACAGGATTCTCAGTAAATTAACGCTGTTAATTTTTCGGAGAGTTTGTAGATTATAAGTTTATATAGGTAGCTAGATTTACTAGGTAGGTGGTTTTTTTACCTGATTCATTACTTTAAACGACACTCGATAATAATATGTTATTATATTTTGATAAAAAAAATTGTTTACCACCTCTAAAAACAAAGAATATTAAGTACACGTGGGTTAATATAATTACACACGATAAAAAAATATTCAAGCGTAGATAGGTATCTAAACTATATAAGTAGGTACTCTTCTTATTACACAATCGAGTTTCTTAATACACAATCGAGTATTATTAAAAATTCAATATTTGAAGAAAAAAAGAATAATCATTGGTTAATAAACAATGGTTGAATATTTATTTCCATATTATGAACCTACCTATTACCTAACAATTATTACATCTTTTTTTTAACATTTTATAAAACGACATGTTTCTAATGTATGGCATCTATTCAATTTAAATTAACTTAACTTATACAATATAAAACGAAGATTAGGTAATTTAGTTAATTAATACACTTTTACAACAATATCAATCCAATTGAAATGAAAATAAAAATGTAAAATATCTATATAATATAAAATAATAATGTAAAAATATCTTTCTTTCATATCATATTATGATGTATATTTTATGATTAAGAGGCTTCGACACTGGTTGTTTTTAAGGAGTTCAGTATAGGCAATTTTTAAGTAATTTTAGGAAAAATAAAAATCTAATAATTTAAAAATATTTAAGTACATTTTAAAATTAATCTAAAAATATCCTCATACCCATACTACTTTTCATTGCTATGTAATCACGGTATTTTCTAATAAACATGCTCACGCATTTCCATAATTGTAGGTTTCTGGATAAGTTTAGACAAAAACCAAATCTTGGAAAAATTAAAGATTTGTTAATCTGTGTTTCAACCAGATGGATTTAAAATTAAATCAATATAAAGATTTTTATAGTGGTTTCAAATTAATGAAAAAATCATTATTTAATTGTTTGTCATTTATTTAAAAAAAATCATTTAAAAAAATCATCTGGTAAAAACATATAAAATATAATAACGAATTCAGAACTTTTTTCAAAATTAAAATTGAACAAGTTTAACACGGCCAATTTATGGAAACGCCAAGACCATTTTAGCGCTTTGAAAAATCTACTGTCGAAGACCCTTAATAAACACAATTATCATATTTACCATCTATTGTACGTATATCTTCTTTATCTTTATTGACGGAAAAACTCCATTTACAAAACAATAAATATATAAAATTTGTGTAGTGATACAGATACAATAAAAATTAGGTACAAAAATATAAAATTCATATTCAATTAATATAACAAAGTACATATTATGTGGTATATAATTTACAGCCGTAATTAATTATTAACTAAAATTAATATCCATAGTGTATCCTATAGTCATCAGTATATTTATGGGTGATGATTTTAAGTATGTAATAAAAGTATTGTATATGTACTCATATAATCTACTATATTTCGACTGACAATATTTGAACATTATGACATTATTAGACATACTACTGAACCCCCTGGGCATAACCAAAATAATAAAATATACAATAAATCCAGGCAAAATGTAATTGAGCTCAAAAATGTATATAATCAAGTAATATAAAAAATAACCTAATTGAGTCCAGAATATAACCTATTTAAATCTATAATTAGTAGTTACCTATATTAAACAATACGAATAATTGATACTAGTTGCCACTTTCCAACTATTACATTTACGTACCACCTAATAATTTTTATTTTGACCTACAAAATATCGACGTAACTATATAACTGTTGACTTCAACACAACCCAATAGTATTAGAACTCAGAAACCAAAAACGAATATGGAAAATGGTCAAATGAAGTGTTCAAAAAGTTAGTCCATACAAAAATGGGTATATTTTTAATTTTATCTTAAATTGACATTAGACGCTAATATATAAATACATATACATATACAATACATATACTTATATAACTCGTATATACTCTTATATTTTCTAACACATAATATGTGTTATATGTGTAATATTAGCGCCAAAGCAACCTTATATTATAACTTAATACATTTTTGTAATAATCCATTTATAACAATATATCAAAAATATAAGTCATCATGTATAATTGGCTATTGAAAGTATAAATTTAAATTTTTAACTAATACCCCTTACTTATATTATTTATAAAATGTTGGCCAATTTAGTACTTGCAGGCAATTTTTATCATTGAACTAATTTCCTGCAGTAATCAACTTTTCATATTTTTCCATGGCCATTTTTTTCCTAATTACTTATCCTGTGGACATTTTTATACGAATTACAAACCCAAATATATAACTAATCGAATCCCAATAATAATTTAGTTGAGTTCAGAAAATAACCCGATTGAATTTAAAAAAAACCTAGTCAAGTCTTTAATTAAACAATATTTATTACAATTGAATATTAATATAATAATAAATATCATATTTACAGTCTAATCATTTGCATTTTGACTGAAAAACATTTAGACGCACCGCTTTTAAGTACCAAATAATCAAAATATACTACTAAACAATCGCGAAAAATGACTTAATCAAATTCCAAAAATAACTTTGAATCCATAATCTAATTTAGTATCTGGAATAATAATTGATTAACTGATAACTGTTATACTTATTACTACCTTATAGCCGAATAAAAAATGTAGGTAATCTATAAATGAGTTAATAATTCACTACATTACTCAATAAATATTATATATATATATATATATATTCAGTCATATATAGTAATAATTGTGATTTAAAAAATTATGTTTCCTTAGGTTTCACCTTTCTTCTTTAATGCTAAATACTTAAAAATCATATTTCAATCACTTCAGGGTTATTTTGTAACGCAAAATCGTATAAAATATAGTATTATATCATTATTTCACGAATATATTCATCATTTAAGCAATTTAAAAAATAATGATAATAAAATCCTTTTATTGATATACCAATACTGTTAAATCAAAATATTTTATTCTTATTTTATTGACATTACGAGACGAACACCGTACAATAGGTGAAATACGTTAATTAAGACAGACAACGAATAGTAATAATAACATTATGAGGTAACTTTATAGAATATGGTTGAATGCATAATTGAAATATACCAGGTTATTGCAAATAACCAAATCGTTATCAAATATAAATAAAATGGCCGGCATAAGGGTGCACTGCTCTGTATTATCATTAGAATTTTGTAATGTAATCAATAATAAATAGTTCATGAAAATACAACGAAAAAAACTAAGAAGCAAAAAGCACAGCACTGAAGACTGAAATACTGTATATATAGATTGTACTACACATTCAACTTTTCGTACCACACAAAGTGTGTCATACTACACACTGAGTAGAATACAATACTAAACGTTTCGATAACACGTATATTATTATCGCTTCTTTATTAATTCCATCTCTATCCCATATAAGTTGGGTCTTTTTTTGTTTCAAAGTTTAATTTTAATTGGAACAATAATTATTTCCCGATCAGTTACGAATCAACAACAACGAGATAAACCTCTAAAATACTTTTCAAAGATCGGTTCATAATAGTATCTTTCCCAGAGACGACGTTCGTTCAATGGTTTATAATTTTTACTAATAATAATAAACAAATATAGTTGTACATAATATGTATAGGTATATGTTATCTTAATTCGTAGGTAAAGCCAAAAGTGAAAACAAAATAAATATTAAATAAATTCATGATTATATATTGTTATCATTTTATCACAATTTAAAATAAAGCTTAATGCGCGGGAACATTTAAACCAATGAAAACAGCGCCCCATACGCCCGCCATTTTATTTCTTTTACGTGAAAAAACTTCAGAGGGGGGGTATAGCTACAATAACCTGGTATATTTTAACCATGATAATAGGTATATAATTAATGATTAATAAAAATTTAACTGGCTAATATGAAAGAGAAAAATAGGGGTCAGTATTTGCAGTGCCGACGAATAACGGGAGAATTGAGAAAATAATTTGACGAAGAAAATGGTGTATCAAAGAGGACAGAGAAACGAATGCGACGGTAAGGGACATTGAAAGATACACGGGATAATAATTCGGGACAATCGATTTTCAAGGAGAGAAGGTCAATTAGAAATTTGATGTTAGCAAGGGAGTGACGTATATTAATATATCTTTCGTGAAAAAACCACGTTATGAACTGTTTCAAATTTCAGCTATTTTTATGCTATTATTTTATCTATATACAACCCTGTATTTTACATAGGACTGTTGACATATTACTGTACGTGAAAAAAAATAGAGTAAAAATCTCGAATATTTACACAGAACCGAATATATCTGTGATTTCAATAAAAATATATAGATTGATTTAATAATATGGTTGTTAATATACGTTCAATAAAATGTTTGTTGATTTAGAAATAAAATATTTGTTAATTTAACAGTAAAATAACAAAACGTATTATTGATTTAACAATATCTCTTATCAATGTCTCGAGTAAAATTGTCCAATTGAATACAAATTAATTTGAATTAACAAATATTTTATTAATTCAATTATAAATATTTTGTGTTCATTCTTTCTTCTTCGTAGACCAAACGCCCATTTGTTAATCAAAATAGTCAATTTAAACAGAATATTCTTCAATTTAATAACATATTTTATTATAATGATAAAATCTGTACCTATTGATTTTTAACTTATATATTTTGTGAAATTTACAAAATGAATTTGTTATTGTAAACCCATTTTTTTTTTATTATTAATTTAACAATATATAGGTACATTAAAACAGTAAAAATTGTATTATTTCAACAAATATATTAGTTTGTTAAAATTTGATTATTGGCATATTATTGTTAATTCTGTTAATGATATTATTTGGTTCGGTGTATTTCAATCGGATCATCTGCATTTTCTAATTCTTTAACGCTATTATTTTTATTATATTTATTATTCGCAATACACGCAGAATATGCTCTCCGAAAGTATTGTAACTCGTTCAACACAATTTAAAATAATTAATATTACAACACGCATGTCATATTATACGCGAATATCAATCATTATGTAGTTCACAATAATTATCATCGACTGCAGTAATTACATATTAAGCATAGGTACCTATATTAGATTTAGTAACAATATCGTAAATCCGCGAATATTGCGTGCGTTTCGTGATAATATTATATAGGTACTGTTATGTAGGAAAAAAAAAATTGGAACTAATTTAATTTTTGCGCGTGCGGTATATACACAATATATAATTATTACATATTATAGTTTTGCGGTATGTACGTATAGGTTCGGTACACGTTCGGTCGATTACGAGTGAAATCGGAATTTTTTTTCTCGAAAAATAAAAAATTAACAATTTTAAGTGTTTTGAAACGATGATAAAATACAGTACGTCATACAGTTTGCACAGTTATAAAATATATTGAATGAGTATGTTTCTGTGAAAAAATGTAATATGATATATGTGTGTGTGTGTGTGTGTGTATATTATTTTATATATTCTTTATGAAATACGCATATATATTTCTTCAGTATAATATAAAGACGCGCTGTGCAGTCTAAGTATAAAAGTATATATACTTTAATCATTTGTCTTGCCTAAACCTCCTTTTATTATTGTGTACACTGAAAGAAAAACCACAATCATATTAATTAAAATATATGTTAAATTGACAATAATCTTGTTGATATAGAGCCAACAACATTTTATCATTAAATTGAAAATAATACTATCAAAAAATATTATAATCATATTGATAAGAAAAATATACTAAATTGACAATAATCTTTTTTTCGGTAAACACATGCACAATGGCTGAATGGCGGTTAAAACGTTCGTACATTATTATCAGCAGACGCTATAGTCACCAATAATATTATTATCGATATAATATTAACTATTGCAGAAATGATAATAATTGTTATAAATGTTTACACGGTAATATTATTAATTTGATAATAATATTATCAACAATGTATAATTTACACTAACAATATAAGTTATCAAATTGA